>CAUYON010017711.1:0-37776 GCA_963573935.1 Arctocebus calabarensis
ACTTACTAAATGCAGAATACAAATGTTTTCATACAATAACTAAGAAAATGCCCTGAAGGCTATGTTAAACAGTTTGATGAAAACATTTCAGATTGTATATGAAACCAGCACATTGTACCCCTTGATTGCACTAATGTATGCGGCTATGATTTCATTTAAAAAAAACTACAATGAGATATCATCTCACCGTAATTAGAACGGCTACTATAAAAGAATCAAAAAAAGCAAATGCTGGTGAAGATAAAAGGAACTCTTATACTCTGGTGGTAAGAATGTAAACTAGTGCAGCCCTTATGGGAAACAGTATGGAGGTTTCTCAAGAAACCAAAAATATTAATAGAACTACCACAGGAGACATCAATTCTATTGCTGAATATCTATCCAAAGGTAAGGAAATCAGTAAAACAATTTGGTATCTGCAAGCTCATGTTTATGGCAGCAGTATTTGCGATAGTAAAAATGTGGAATTAACCTAAAAGTCCATCATTTGATGAATAAAGAAAATGTGAAATATATGTACAATAGAGTACTATTCAACCATAACAAGGAATAAAATCTTGTCATTCATAGCGATGTAAATGAGCCTGGAAAACGTTAGGTTAAATGAAATCAGACACAGGAAGACATTCTGCATGTTCTCACTCATAGGTAGGAGCTTTAAAAAGCTGAATTCATAGAAGCAGAGATTAGAACTGTCATTTTGAGGGCCTAAGGAGGGTGAGGGGATGGGAGGATAGGAGATTTTGGTTGGTTAACAGAACAAAATCAGAGCTAGATGCAAAGAAGTTCTAGTGCTCCATAGCACCATAGGGTGAATATAATTAAAAATTTATTGTGCTTTTTCAAAAAGCTAGAACAGAGGATTTTGAGTGTTTCTAATACAAAGGAAAGATAAATGGGGTGATTAACACATTAATTACCCTGATCATTACATATTGACTGTATCTACCAAAATATCACTCTGCATTCTATAAATATGTACAACTATTATAATACTTTAAAGTAAAACAAGAAAATAAGAAATTTATTTATTTGGTCCTATGGTTATCATTTGACTTTCTATTTCTTATTCCAGATGTCTATTCTGAAAAATGTAATTATCAGAGATGAAAGCAAAGACTTGGATATAAAGATAATTATTGCTAACTCAGTTATACAATACACATATATATCACTTAGACATTAATACTGATACACAATGATTCACATTTCAATCTTTATTATTATTACCTACATTTCATACACTATTGCACTTGGTGTCATATCTTGTTTCTTTATTGTTTTAAAATTAGGTATAACATATAATGTGTACATATCTTAGATACATATCTCTGAACATTTTTACATGTGGATTGACCCCTGTAACCACTATCAATATTTCAAATATTTTTTGAGATTCATGAAGGATTTCTTTCTTCTTTACATCAGTATTTCCTTTTAAGCGTAATCTTATTCTGACCTCTACCATAATAGCTTGGTTTTTCTCTTTATAAAATCCATGTTAATTGTAACTAATGTGTTCACTTTTGTGTCTTACCTCTTTTTTAAAACATAATGTTTATGAAGTAGTCAATAATATTCATAATAGAATTATTTTATATTAGTGAATAAATAGAAAATAGTATATTAACCCTTTCTACTATTGGTGGACATTGGCTATTTTCTATTTAATCAATTTCCAATTTGCTGTAGAAAAAGTAACTGCTTGGACATGTTACATATGTCTTTTCATGAACCTAAGAGCTATTTCTGTTGAGCTACACCAAGAGTAGTACCAAGAGTAGTACTCTTGGATCACAGAGTGAATTTTAGCTTTCCTAGCAACTGTAAAATCATTTTCCAAAGTGGCAGCACAAATTTACTAGCAATGTAACTGACAGCACACTGGCAACACTTAGGATTATTAATAGTATTAATAATAACTAATACTTTTATATTAATAATAACTAATACTTTTTAGTATTAGTTATTCTGTTGCATGTATAGTTGTATGACATTGGATTGATAATTATTATTTCTGTGATGGTTAATGTCACTCAGCTTTTGTTTGTTGTTCATTTGATGAACTTGAGTTAATAACTGACTTGAGGCTTTGCCTCTTTTCCAATAAGTTGGGTTTTTTTTTAATTAATTGGTAGCTTTTACTTATGATTTTATTTCTCCTGATTTGAGTGACTTGCCATTTTGTTCTCTTATTTTATATAGTTATTATTTTTCAATACTCTCTATAAAAAACATTTCTGAATTCTCACCATGTGCAGTTGCACATGACTTTGGTCCCAGTGACTCGGGAGGTGAATGAAGGTGGAAGGATCACTTGAATCCATGAGGTCTGGGCTGTTTTGTACTGTGCTTATTGGGTATCTAAGTTCATCATCAATAGTAATTTCCAGGGAATGGGGGACCCACTAGGTTGCTTAAGGAAGGGTGAAGTATCTCAGGTCAGAAATGGACCCATATTATGACCATATGACCCATATTATGGTGATTTATTATGACCAGGAATCCCATCAAGTTCTCACAGTTCTCACACTGTTATATGGCCAGTTAAAATCCCCCATAAAGATCAATAGTGGGTTCTGCCTGCATTACAGGAGCCATTAAACTCCAGCTTAAGTGATATAGAGAAACATCCATCTCTTGAAAAAAAATGAAATAAAGTAGGAAACTAAAAAACTTTGTATTCTCAAAGTAATGAAGATATCCCCTTATATTTTCTTCTTCTAAAAGCTTTATAACACTGGCTTTTATATGCTCATCTTCATTCAGATTATTTTTAAGTATGGTATAAGATAGGCATTAAGGTTTATTTTCCTATTTTTTTTCAATTTTCCAGCACCATTTATTGAAAAGCAAATCCTTTCTCCATTAAATAATGTTAGCTCAATTATGAAAACTCTAGTAAGCATATACATAGATATATTTGTCAAATCTCTTTTCAAATCCATTGATCTAATTGCTTTAACCTCATCCCAGTCTCAAATTGCCCAATGCAGTAGTTTTGTAGAAAGTCTGAAAGTACAGTTGTTTAACTCTTTCAACTTTGTTCTTCTTTGAGATTGCGTTACATTGGACAACCAGTACAGCGCACAAGGTGAGTACTAAGAGAGGACATCATGCACATTTCATGATGGCTACTGCTCACCTCACCACTAGAGGCATGAGATTTTTTAGGGGTGTCCACTGTGAGAATTTGATGGGATTCTTGGTCATAAAAAATCACCATAATATAGGTCAAGCCTTAAGACTGTAGCCCCTGGGAGTTGTACACTATATATAGTCCATCTCCAACCATTTGCCAAAATTTAAGTATTTCTACAAATTTATGACTTTTAAAGAGCTTCTTCTCTGGGAGAGCATTCTCACCTGTGCTTTTCTGATTTTGAGGTGGCAGTTTGCCTTTAAACTTAGTTCTGTGATGAGTACAAGAAAGTTATTTCTGTTTAGTTTTTTCTGATTTTTCATATTTTAAGATGGGAATGGCAAATTCTAGCTCTATGCATATGAGCTGTAACTGGTAGACGTCAGTCGTATACCTTCAGTATGGTAACAGGTCTACTTGCACATATCTACTGGTTTTCTATTTTTCTATATTTCCTCAGATGCTACATTTTCCTTCATCTCTCCTTTCTCATATTCTTTTGGATTGAGTATTTTAACTATTCCATATTATTATTTTTTTGGTTGGTGACTCATTCTTTATTTTATTATTCATTTTATTATTTTAGTGGTTACTCTATAAATTATGCATCCTAGATTTATTACACTATTGATTGAATTATAATAGTTTATTTACAATTTCCTAAAGAATATAAGAAACAGACAACAAAAATAAGAAAATGGGACTTAATTAAACTGACAAGCTTCTGCACAGCTAAAGACACACAATTAAAGAAAA
Source organism: Arctocebus calabarensis (assembly GCA_963573935.1). Taxonomy (NCBI): domain Eukaryota; kingdom Metazoa; phylum Chordata; class Mammalia; order Primates; family Lorisidae; genus Arctocebus; species Arctocebus calabarensis. Next base: position 3,899 of record CAUYON010017711.1, read on the forward strand.
CAGATAACCCTCAGAATGAGAAAATACATTTGCATGGTAGAAATCTGACAAAGAGGTGATAACTAGACTCTACAGAGAGAGCTCAAATTAATCAACAATAGCAAAAAGGAGTAAAAAATCCATCTAACACTGGGCAAGGGATAGGAACAGAATCTTCTCTCGTGAATAGACAAATGGCTAATAAATGTTTGAAAAAATTCTCATTGTCCCTGATCATCAGAGAAATGCAAATCAAAACCACTTTGACATATCACCTAACCCCAGTGATATATTTCTCAAATCTCTTTTCAAATCCATTGATCTAATTGCTTTAACCTCATCCCAATCTCGAATTGCCCAATGCAGTAGTTTTGTAGAAAGCCTGAAAGTACAGTTGTTTAACTCTTTCAACTTTGTTCTTGTTGAGTCTTAACATCACAAAGACTCAAAGCCGTAGATGTTGGCATGGATGTGAAAAGAATGGAATACTTTTACACTGTTGGTGATACTGAAAATTAATACAACCTTTTTGGAAAGAAGTATGGAGAATCCTCAAAGAACTCAAATTAGACCTCCCATTTGATTCTGCAATCCCATTACTAGGCATCTACTCAGAAGGAAAGGGACATTTGCACTGTACTATTTATCACAGCTCCATTTACAATTACCAAAAAGTTGTAACAACCTAAATGCTCACCAACTCAGAAATGGATTAACAAGCTGTGATACATGTATACCATGGAATACTATTCAACCATTAAAAAAAGATGGAGACTTTACCTTTTTTGTATTAACTGGATGGAGCTGAAACACATTCTTTTTAGTAAAGTATCACAAGACTGGAGAAGCAAGTATCGAATGTACTCCATTCTAATAGGAAGCCAGTAGATGATCTACACACCCACATCAGAGGAAAAACTCAAATCAATTCAAGGTGGGGGGCAGGAGGATAAGGGAATAGGAAGAGGGGAGGAGGGTTGGGGAGAGGTGTGCTGCTACTTAATGGGCACAATGTTAGGGTGTATGGCACACCTTTTGGGAGTGAGACACAATTATAAGAGGAACTTTACCTAACAAATACAAACATTGTAACCTAATTCTTTGTACCCTCAGTTAACCTAAAAGAATAATAAAAAGAAGACTACAGGAAACATTAGATTTAGTCTTTTCTCAGAACTTATCCTTTTTGTCAAATACAAGTTTTAACATGTTATAAATTTCATAAGCTATTATTACTTTAACAAATATCTAATACTAATTTGTATTTATTGCATTTACCTTTCTAGTCTTTCTGTATTTTAGGCTTTTTTCTTAAAGTACTGTGCCTTTATTGAAATTGTTTCCTTTACTTAAGGAAATGTCTATTAATTTATGCAATTTAACCCTCCTAGCAATAAAAGTATTGAAAAATAACTGCTCTTTTATCTACAAATCTAATCTATTTTTTCATCCTAATTACTGAAGAATATTTTATCTGTATAGAATTGTGAGCTGACAATCCTTTTTTTATTTTATCTCACTGAAGATTGTCTTTAAACTTTCATAGATTTTGTTTAAAAGTTTGCCATCAATCTTTTATTCTTTCTTTTTAAAATTCCTTTTTCACCTTGGCTACATGACAGAGGTCAGTTTTTTTACTACCATGTAGATGTGGCCTCTTTGCATTTATTTTTTTGTATAGGACTAGTTAAAATTTTTTAATCTGTGAGTTGATTTTATTATGTTGGGAAAATTATTGGGCTATATTCCTTCAAATACTGTTTATGTTCATTACTACTCTTTTCTTTTTTTAGAAATTCCAAAATAAGTATATGCTATACATTTGACTGTGTCTTATATGTTTCTTAGATACTAGATCTTAGATCTTTTCCATTAATTCTTCTTTTACTTTACAATACTTCTTTCCTGCATTTTGCAGTCCTAAAACACATCCTTTTAAAAAAAGGATTCTGTATCTGTTGCAGTTCTTCATTTTTCTCTGCTCCTTTCTCAGTTGTCTTTGACATATGATTAGAGTTAAAGTGGTCTTTGTCCACTGTAACTCTTTGATGGTCTTTGGTTATAACTCTACTGACTTTTTTGTCTTGATTTACCTACTACGCTTTCTTCCTGAAATTTCTTTTTTGTGTATGGGGCATCAGGGAAGATATGTGGTGGCTATATACTATGTTACTTTCCTCTAAAACACACTCAATTGTGATCTGTCACACTATAAGATTACAACCAGATCACTTTGTTCATATCAACCTTTGGTTTTAGGCTTTGTGGGGAAAGTCTATTTAATTTTTTTTTTCTTAAAGCTAGAGTAGAGGCTTGGCACTTGTGGCTCAACAGGCTAAGGAGCCAGCCATGTACACCTGAGCTGGCGGGTTCGAATCCAGCCCAGGCCCGCCAAACAACAATGACGGCTACAACCAAAAAAAAATGGCTGGGCATTGTGGTGGGTGCCTGTAGTCCCAGCTACTTGGGAGGCAGAGGCAGGAGCCTCACTTGAGCCCAGGAATTGGAGGTTGCTATGAGCTGTGATGCCACAACACTCTATCCAGGGTGACAGCTTGAGACTCTGTCCCCCCCCAAAAAAAAAATTCTAGAGTAGAGCTCTAGGAGGCTCAATTTATCAACGTCTCTTTTGCTGGATGTTGACTCAAGCTCTATCTGCCGGACACTGTACCAGCTTTGAAATATGTGCTAGACTCTCCAATCTCCCAGTGATTCTCTCTTTAAGGTGTTTTCAAGTCTCTCCCTGTGGATATGTGCCTTAGGAGTGGATAAAGAACCCAAGGAAGGTGGTTTACACAGACTTCTGGATTTTCTGTCCTACTTCCTTCTCTCCAGGACCAGCTTTCCCAAATTCCAGCAGTCTGGGTAGTTTGATCTGTGTTCTTTGCCAGAGGAGACCTCGACTATTTGCAACCTATTTCCCTGTGCTACATCTTAGAATGGAAGTTAACCAACTTTTTAGTGGAAACTGCAGTTTGCTGATGTATGTTTTCTTGTGTTCCTAGTACAAAAATCAAAGTAAAAGTGGAGTTCAACCCCTATACATACTTTCTTTCAGTAGTTTCACCTGTGATCTAGAATATACTAAACAGCAAACAACTGATTTTTCAAAAATATTTTGTCCAGCTTTTATAGGTTTTTTTGTTGTTGCTTATCTGTGTGTGTGTGTGTGTGTGTTTTACAATGATATATATGGCCTCATGCCATGCTAACTAGCTTTTTCAAAAATAGTCATCTTCTCTTATTATTTCCACATGAAGTTTAAATCATGAAGATTTAATCAGAATCAGAAGAAAAAATAAATACCAAATTGGGTGCTGTTGTGTACAACTGAAGCTCCAGGTACTTAGGATGCTGAGGCAGAAGGATTGTAGTGCAACAGAGGAAGACTATATCCCTTTAAAAAGAAGTAAAGAAAGGTAAAAATAAATAGCATGATGAAATTCTAAATTTCCTCTGTTAAAAATGAAGATGTAAGGCATAAAGTTAGAGAGAGTAGAAAATAGAAATAAAGGCAAAAGAAAAAAATGGGAGTGGGCAGTTTTGGTTCACACATTGTTTCCCATCAATCACAGTTGTACCATATTGTTTTGCTCTCTCAAAAAATGAATATCTTAGCAAGTTCCGTGCCCTTTTGCTTAGAGCTTTTTTATTTGTTTTTAATCATTTCTCATTTGATTGGACATGCTCGGATTAGGTGATATATAAGTATCTTAGAGCAATATATAAATAATGTGAAGCATGCTGGAAGTTTGAGATTCTCTGAACTATTCTCCATTTCCATTAGCATATATTATATAATTAAGAGCTACCCAATTGGTAGAAGCTATTATATTCTCTTGACCTTTTTTATTTTTATTTTTTGCAAAAGCATGTCTGTCTTAAGAATACTTTAAAAGAATGCCTCTGAGAAAACTGTGTTCTAGAGCTTAAATAATAATGTTACTTGAGAGGAAAAGTTACTTGATAAAATTATTAATTTAAGGCTCAAATTTCTTAGAGTAGTAATAATATTCTTCAAGGAAGATATTTTTCAAACCCAAAGAAAATAAAATGAGTGATTCTTGTTCCCAAGTAACTAGAAAGAATTGGGGGCAGAAAACCACACGAAACTTAATTAGAGGTATGTCTCAAGGTCATGCAAGCATGCAGTTTCTGAACTTAATTCAGGTCACATTCTTCTCTCCAGTCTGAAGTGATGCTTGTGAATGGTAAAAGTAAAGCCAAGGAATTTATATTTATTTGCATTGCATTTGTAATATCATAAACCTATTCCAAGGAAATGTCCTTGAGTTATCATTTATCTCCAGTGAGCTAAGTCCAATGTGAAATAAAAAATACTAAATTATTACAAAGTCGTATGCATTCCTGAGATTCCTCCAGGTATAATCATGTAGAAGAAAACTGAAATAACTCCAAAATACAGTAGTGAAATTACCTGTAAGTAGAAAAATATTTAAAAGAATTCCTAAATGTTCCCACTGTAAATATAAACTTTAACATGTGAAATTAAAAACTAAAGGGCATTGTAGAAAGTTCTGTTTCACATTTATTGCCTCTGGTGACCTACAGACAAATAAACTCACTTTGCACACCTTATGAAAATTTTCAGACTTACTACTTAATGAACACTTACTTAAAACAGTGTCAAACATTTCACATAGGTTATCTGTTCCCAATATATTACAAATGATTATTGACATTATGTTGCAGATGAGGAAAGGCCCAAGATGGCTAAAGGACTTGTCACAATACTGAGAACTAGTCAATGTCACAACGATGTTTATCCCCGGGTCTCTCTCTCTAACCAAAGCTAGGGATTTCAATGCCTTTGCCATTTTACCTCCACCCTAATATGACAGTTATGAAAAACTAGTTTGATAAATTTGTAGTCAGTTAAACTCAAAGAACTGAGAACACTTTTATTCATTTATTTGCTAACTTGTTTAGCAAATATTTATCAGATGATGTTTGCTCAATCCTAGAAATTTGAAGCAAGACATACAAAATTCCTTTCTAATAGAAATTATATTCTAGTAAGGAATACTGGCAGTAAGAAAAATAAGCAAGCAAGATAGCATCTATTAGTGATAAGTTCTAAGAAAATTATGAAATATGATATGGGATTAAATGTAGCTAGAGTACTGGTAAGACGGTTTTGCAGAAGTAGCAGTGGAATCAATAAAGGCATGACTCTCCATCAGCATTTGGAAGACCACATTTCACACCTGTCAAGTTTCAAATTTGATTAATTCAAATTCATATTTTCTCTCCTTTTTTAAAAATAAAAATTGCTTCTGTTGAAGGGTCATAAAGCTCCCCATTTGGAAATGTATGCTTCTATTGCTAATATTCTTTTTTCTAATCACAGCTATTGCTTTATAATAAAAAACATTTTTTGAAAAGAACTGACTTCTATAATAGTAAAACTTCTAAAGAAAGGTGATTATTTTTCCTTTTGCTTGTCCCACACTGACTCAAAGAGCCTCTTTTTCCATTGTTAGTCTCGTTGAACATGTTTCCAATAGTGAAAGAAGAATGATCTATTTTAGTGCAAAGCGCATGTCAATCCACGAGGTGGTGGTGACTGACAAACTTCCCCAGGGTTAAGAAAAGCATTAACCATGTACCCTTGTAAGATGCACCATAGGCGTAGTCCCACCAATCAGGTACATGTGAAATTTACTAAATGTAGAATACAAATGTCTTAACACAATAACCAAGAAAATGCCTTGAAGGCTGTTTGATGAGAATATTTCAAATTGCATATAAAACCAGCACACTGTACCCTACGATTGCATTAATGTACACAGCTATGATTTAATAAAAAGAAAGAAAGAAAGAAATGTATTAACCAACCAGACAAATGAGGGAAATATAGTCAGAATACCCAAAACGTATTTAGGCACTAACCTTTTTGTTGGTATATCTGAACTGAGTAACTGTCACTACTTCTATGAGCTCATTGCTTCCCTAAAGTTTATCTCAAAATGCTACAATAAAGAATTCAGGCTAAATTATTGTTTTAAGTCACAAAATCAGATCTCCTTCAGAATATGCTATATTTATTGCCTGCTCACTTTACTTTAAGGCAATTTCTGAATTAATATTTTTGTTTGTAATGTTTCCTGATAGCATCAGATAAAAACGCTGTATGTACAAGCAGTTAGAAATTTCTTACGTGGGGGAAAAATATCACTGAAGAGAAAAACTTTAATAAAACTATTTTGGAGGACAAAATACCCAATGCCTATTAAAACTCTGAAATGTAATTGAAATGTAATATGAAATTGTAATTATATATCGTTCCACTATGGCCAAACTATGATTAAAAGGATATTTATATTCTTACTACCAAAAAAATTACAGCACATTTTTTCTTTTACTTCCTATTAATTGAAGCAATATAATCTCTAAAGGCGAGAATAGAGCCATCTGCTTTCTCTTCTTCCTTTAATTAGTTTGTGTTGGCTTTGACAAGGTGTTGCTGTGGATTTGTTGCAAAGAATTTCAGTTCACTGGAATTTAGATCCTATTGCTTAAATATGGCCATCCCTGACTACACTGGAGTTTATATATATGATTTTGAAATAGCTAGAATTTCCAAAACAAAGCTTAAAACCTACACAAAAGGCAAGATATGACAGGTGCAATATACAATAATCTATTACCAAAGGCAAGATTTGGTAAGCAAAACTCCTTTTTTGTTTATTTGTTGTTATATTATCTAAACAATCATTGTCTCCCCAAATTTCTATTCCATGGGTACTCAACGTTTTGTGTCTAGGACGATATATGTAAGGTCTATTAGGGAAGGTTGTATGCAGTTATCTGAGGTCCCGGAGTAATATAATGTCTCGTCCTCATTTATGTGAGAACTTGCCTCCCATCTCTTAACCTTCTCCCTTCCATGTACACACATGCATATAGGCTAACTGGAGTATTTCCTGTGAGATATAGGTAATCTGGAGAACATGTAATACACTTATAACAATCTACTCAGAATTCTCAATCCTTGACCTTGCATAAGGTCAGAGTTTTCATGGCTTCATCAGCTCCAAAGGGCACCATCTATCAATACTGTTGCCTTGAAAACTGACTTGCAATCTGAAATTTGGAGGGGACACAAATATTACAACCATGATGATGGATCCTGGGCATGATGGTATAATTGCCCACTTGCCCACCACAAATTATCCAGTGTACACTATATTACTGTATAGTGCAGTCTTCTGTCAGTGACAACTACCATCAGGCAGAATCCACTACATTTATCTTGATTCTATTTTGAATAAAAAGTTTTTACACTTAAAATTAACATATATTCATAACAAATGTACATTTTGTCTTTCTACATGCATATTTTATAATGATAAGGTGGACTTTTAATTCCTTCAAGGAGGACAGATGATGTATTTATCACACGATGTTTTATGAACCTCTGAAAGTCAATACTCTCTTTTTATAATTAAGGGGAATAGATTTTAAAAAGTGAAATGGCTTATATAAGACTTTATAGGTCTTTAGTCACATGACTAAAAATCTATGACTTGCGGGTCAGTTTATTTTTCAGTACAGTAGACTCTTTTCCTTCATAAATTCCTGTCTATACAGAAGATTAAATTTATATCAAATGTGACAATTTGAGCGTGTTTAAGTAGATCTGAAATATAAAAATATATTTAACAAGCATTTATAATTAGATTACCATAATGTCTATTATTTAGTGCATTATTTATTACATTTAATTAAAGGAAGGAAGAAATAATGAATGAAGGAAGACATAGCATAGAAAGGAAGGAAGGGAGAGAGGCAGGGAGGGAGACACACCTTTGAAATACATTAATTTTTAAGGTATATCAGCTACTATTGAATCATGAACTCATTTAAAACATGTTTCTGGCTAAAAAGATGTAAGTATATTTGATAAGTGTTACATTTTTAATGATCATTTTAAATGTTTGGATGCAAAGATTTTTAAAAGTGAATAGAAAGTAATATTGATAAAAAATGGTAATATTGAAGGATTGTGATTTTTCTGCATTAAATATACATGCCAGTTAGCTTTGCATTTTTATTTCTTATTTCGTGGCTCTTGATTGCCCTATTGATAGTACTATTTAGTGATCAAAAACTGAATGCATTATAATCATTATATATGATAAATTAATTAAATTAACAGAAGTTATACATATAATACAAAATTAGCACCATTATATTCATGATTATTTATGCATAAATCATTTTTGATAAATGTAGGGTGGTGAATATAAATGTTTTCTAAATAAGAGGAACTAGGATTATGTAATCAATGATTAGAAATTATAAATATTATATAATTAATTCATGACTTGAGACACTAAACAGGGAATCTTAATATATCTTTTAAAAAATTCTAGGTAGATAATATTAAATATCAGTTTTGAGCTACTAGAATATATTTCTGGTAGAGGAATGAATTAGTAAAATAATTTAGTGTTACCTGATAGTGTTGAATTTGCACACATCTTATGACCCAGTAATACTACGAAGCATAGGTTCTTTATCTTCCCCATCCCTTTACATGTGCTACGGAAGACACAAAAATATATATGAATACATGTATATAAAGAACTGTTTGTAATAGAAAAAATACTAAGTAATCTGAACCACCAACTAGAAGAGGCAAATAATCTGTGATCTATTATTACTATAGACTTTTCTAGAGTACAGAAAACAATTTTATTATAGCTATGGGCAATGATGTGAATGAATCACAAGATGTAAAAAAATGAAAAGTAGATGATGAAGAATACAAACTAGAATCCATTAATATATATTTCAAATAAAACTAGAAATTTTAAGAGACACACATATACTGCTAAAGGAACAATAAAACATTCAATGTAGGATGGAGTGAAGGAGATATGAAAGAAATTGGTCCCATGGAGGATCTCAGCTAATGATAATAATCTTTCATCTAAACTGAGTGTAGTGCCCACAAGGAATCACTGTATCTTTATTTTTTGTCCTTTACATATATTTTATAATTACTACATTATATGTACCAATATTTAATTTTAAAACATTTAATGAAAAAGATAGGTAATTATGTAATATTTGTGTTAGATAGAAAGATTTCTTTTAATAAAACAAAACAAATTTAAATCCCAAGCAAAAATAGTAAAGTAATAGAGAAAAATACAGAATTATTTAGAATTCATGGCAAAATCCAATCACTATTTTCCCTTTATGCCTACAAATATGATTTCAAGTCTCCTAATACATGTTTCTTCTATAAAATGAGATCATACTATAAATTAATTATTTTGAATTGACATTAAGATAAGTCTTTTCAAGTTAAATTTTACAGTCCAACCTCACCCATTTTAAACATTGCAACAGTGCTCCCTAGAATTCCATAGTATTTCCTAGTCCATCAAGTTTATTTAGTCATACATCCATAAAAAGATATTTACATTATTTACAGGTATTTTGAGTTTTGTTAAGATTCCAATATATACAGAGGGTGCCCCCAAAAATGTACACATTTTAAGAAGGGAAAGGACTGTATTACAATTGTAATATTTAAGACACATTTCACTTCTGCAATTACAAGGGTTACAAGATACAACATAGAAGATAACAAAAATTATCACTATATTTGGAGTATTAAAATTTCAATATAGTTTTTTATTTCTTAAATATATATACATTTTTTTGGCATCCTCTGTACATGATCTAGATCACATATGTATATGTGTATACATGTAAACAAACACTTTTTTTTTTAATTGTACTGAATCCTAGGATTCTTAGTTTGGGTAGAATGGCAGCTAGGTTGAAGAAGATTAACACTGTATTTAGTTATTATTGAAATTATCCAAACATTTTGAAATGATTTTATTCACCACTGACAGAGTTTGAGATATCATATTAGGCTATTTTGTGCTGCAAAAAACAGAAAATGTCAAATTCAGTTCATTTAAATAAAAAAAATTCACTTTGTCACATAGCTGAAAGTTCAGAGGATGAAGTGGGTAGCCCTTGGGCCTCTTTTCCCTCCCACTATTCTATTCTCAGATTGTTCTCCTAGGTGATTGCAAGATGACAGCTACATCTTTCCCAGGTGTCCATTCCAGGCCTGATACATCATTCAGAGACAGGAACAGGCCTCTTGACCTACTTTTTGAGTGCAAAAATCTTCTGCAGAATTTTACAAGCAGATTTCTCCTATCTCATTTGCCTGCATTGTGTCAGAAACCCATACTTAAGCCAATTACTGGGAAAGGGAATAATGAGTCATCAGGATGCAACCCCAGAACTGAATCTAGTGTATTCTAAAGTGTTATGAGTGTGCTGAGAAGGATGTAAAGATGAAATAAATGGTCATTTTTAGAATCAATTAAGTAGTTGGTTATGGTTAGGCAGCCAACAATGTCTGCCACAGATTTTTTTTGAGACAGAGTTACACTTTGTGCCCTGGATTGAGTGCTGTGGTGCCCTAGCTCACAGCAACCTCAGACTCATGGGCTCAAGTGATCTTATTACCTCAGCCTCCCTGCCTGCTAGTTCTTTTCTATTTTTAGTAGAGATGGGGTCTCACTTTTGCTCAGGGTGGTCTTGAACTCCTGAGCTCAGGCATCCATCTGCCTTGGCCTCTCAAAGAGCTAGGATTATAGGCGTGAGCCACTGCATCTGGTCATATCATAGATATTTTTGATCTTGAGGGGAGAGGTTGTATCAAACTGATGGGCATAATGGTATGCATATCACACTGTAATCTTAATATATATTTCCCTGGTTATTAGTGTACTAAAGCCTTTTTTCATACATTATTGGCCTTTTTAAATTCTTCTTACGTTAAAAGCTTCTTTTTTATCCTTTTCTCATTTGATTAGGATGAAATACTTGTCAATTAATAGGAGGAGTTCTTTGAAGAATAATATATTAAAACTCTTTGTCAAGATTTTATAAAAAGCATCCTTAGTCTAAAGTTAGACTTTGATTTTTTTTTGCCCCTTACTTTTGTCATGATGAAGATTTCTATCGCTGCCCCTTCCCTTTATAGATTTTAAGTTTTTATTTTGTTTAAAAAGCCATAGTTATAAAAATATTCTCCTGTGGGGTGGCACCTGTGGCTCAAAGGAGTAGGGCACCGGCTCCATATGCTGGAGGTGGTAAGTTCAAACCCAGCCCCGGCCAAAAACTGCAAAAAGAAAATATTCTGTGACTATGGAAGTAAAATCTAATTCATTTATTTCCTGTACTTGATCCTTCTGACATAAAAGTATTATGATAAAGTAGGGGGCTTTGCCATAAAGCACTTATTTATCAGAATATACAAACTGTCAGAAAGTAGGATTTGCTAGAAATTCAGTGAAGTATTCTCTGAGCCCAATCTCAAAATAAATGTGTCCTTTATCCTGCTGCTAGTTATTACAACAACTTGTTTGTTTATATTCATTTGCTAGTGTTTGTATTTCTATTTAATATCTATCTACCTGGTTTCAGACTAACCTCAAAGAAGAAAAGAATCACGCCTGCTTTGTTTATGGCTTTATCTTCAGTAGTACATAATGAGTGTTCAACTGTGTGCATTAAATGAATTACTTGACACAAAATGAAATAAGGAAGTATCTCATGAGGAAAGAAAATATGAGAACATTGAACCCTGAGTTGGCAAGCTCATATAAGAAGGGAGAGGAGTTATCTAAGATCTAGTTGCTGCCAAATTCCAAAACAAACTAAAAATTACCAAAATGTTTACCTCATTCAACTCAATAATTTGACTTTAAGAAATTATCCCAAGGAAATAAGCAGAGCAGCAATCAGAGGTTTGCAGTGTTAATATCCAAGACAGGGGATATTTGGAAACTGTGGAGATGCCCAACAATAGATGATTTTCCCAAGATAATCATAAAATTTAAAAAAAAGTCATCACAACTAGTATTTCAAAGTATATGTAAGGACCTAGGGGGTGGAGCAAGATGGCTGACTGGAAGCAGCTTCCATAAAAGGCTCCTGTCCAAAAGGGAAGATAACCTTCAGAAACTGCACAATTAAGCTGAATACTGGGAACCCAGCTGAGAGAGAGAAGTGATTTCTGTGGATAACCTCTGCTGAGACTGGCTGCAACCCCAGGAAAGCACACTTCAGGTACAAAATTCATCTGCAAGGAAGAGTGCCCGTCCCCTCCCCTAAGAAAGCTCTGAGTTTCTTTCTTTTCTGTTTCCTTTCTTTTTATTCTCCTCTTTTGCTCCTACAAGTTTTCTACAGGTAAGCAGTGAACTGTGGACCTCTTGTCTCACCCCATGGAAGAGTGCTGTGGGCAGTGAGGTGTGCTTCCCCTGAGCACCCCATGTGACTCTGAAAACTCTGTTGCTAGGCAGAAAAACTGAACTAAGGTTTTCCCCACCATTCTAAACTTACTGTACACGCTTCCCCCCTTACCTGAAAAACTAGAAGCCTAACCCCCGCTGAGACTGAGGGAGGAGGTCCCTAAGCAGCACTCCCACACCCACCTGCCAGAACAAGTGACCCAAGACTATGGGTGGGGCTGTGGTGAGGCACCCTCCCCTCTGGCTGGGGAAGCCACAGACGAGTGCTTGGTCCTGCGCCCCGAGCTTGCCAGGCTTCCGCAGGTCTGCTGTCTATTAGAAACTCTGATGGTGACTGCCAGGCCTCCAGAGGTCTGCCCCCCATCAGGAACTCCTCCCCAGGGGAGTGCCTGACACCTCCAGGGCTCCCATAGGCCAGCCCCTGGCCACTAAATCCCCTGGTGACTGTGCGGCTCCATGCCCGAGCTTGCAGGACTTCTGCAGGCCTGCCTTCTGCCAGGAACTCCACCAGGCCTCTGCAGGGCGGCCCATGGCCAGCAATGCTCCCAACAACTGCCTGGCCCTACGCCCATGTTTGAGGGGCTTCTGCAGGTCTGCAATCTGCTAGAGACTCTGCCAGTGACCGCCAGGCCTCAGCAGGTCAGTCCCCAGCCAAGAACTCCCCCAGTGACTACACAGGCCTCTGTCTGGCCCACGCAGGAATCCTGCAGTTCTGCCCCTGGTGAGTAAATCCCCTGGTGACTGTGCAGCTCTGTGCCCAAGCTTGCAGACCTTTTGCAGGTCTGCCTTCTGCCAAGAACTCTGCCTGCAACCACCAAGCCTCTGCAGGGTGGCCCACAGCCAGAAATGCTCCTGGTAACTGCCTGGCCCTATGCCCGTGCTTGCCGGGCTTCTGCAGATCCGCCGTCTGCTAGAGACTCTGCTGAAAACTGCCAGGCTTCTGCAGGCCTGTCCCCAGCCAGGAACTCCCCCGGTGACCACACAGGCCTCTGCCCGGCACCCACTGGACCCCTACAGGCCTGCCCCTGGCAAGTAAAGCTCTTGGTGACTGTGTGGCCCCGCTCCCAGGGTAACTAGGTCTGTAGGTCTGCTTTCTGCCAGGGACTCCACCCGTGACTGCCAGGCCCCCAACCAGGGTCACTCCCTGCAACTGCATGGACCTCCACTTGGCACCCACGGGGCCTCCACAGGCCAGCCTTCTTCCATGGACTACACTGGCAACTGCCAGGACTCTCTGCAGGCCTACCCCCAGCCAAAAACTTCCCGGACAGCATGACCCTGAGCCCATCACTTGAAAGACCAGACACAATGGTGAAAAACAACCATGGGGCAGAATCAATGGAAAAACTCTGGCAATATGAATAATCAGAGTAGACCAACCCCTCCAAATAATGACAAGGCAGACACAGCACAAGATCTCCTGCATAGGCAAATGACTGAGATGTCTGAAATGGAATTCTGAATCTGTATTGCAAATAAGATCAGTGGAATGGAAGAAAAGATGGAATTAGAATTTCAAGCAGTAATTCAAAAGATGACCCAAAAGATGTCTCAAGAAGTTAACAAATTCAAAGACAAAATCATCAAAGATTTTGACACATTGAGACAAGAAGTTGCAACCCTTAAAGACCTGACAAATTCAGTAGAATCCCTCAGTAACAGTATAGAGCAAGCAGAAGGATTTCTGACATGGAATACAAAACTTTCAAACACTCTCAAACCTCCAAACAACAAGAGAAATGGAAGGCAAAAACAGATCACTCTCTCAGAGAGCTCTTAGATAACTCGAAGAAAACCAATATTCGCCTCATAGGGATCCCTAAAAGCGATGAAGCAGCCTCACATGACACAGAATCCCTTATTCATGAGATTATGAAAGAACTTTCCAGACATGCCAAGAGATTCTGAAATTCAGATAGCAGACAGTTTCAGAACACCAGCACAACTCAACCCGAACAAGACATCCCCCAGGCACATCATAATTAAGTTCACTGAAGTAAAATATGAAGGAGAAAATTTTGAAAGCAACAAGATGCAAGAAATCAATAAACTACGAGGGGAAGAATATTAGAATAATTGCAGATCTCTCTGATCAAACTTTTCAAGTGAGAAGAGAATGGTCATCAGCTTTTAATCTCCTAAAACAAAATAACTTTCAACCCAGGATCTTGTATCCAGCTAAACTGAGCTTCATTTATGATGGAGAAATTAAATATTTTAATGACATCCACATTATGAAAGAAATTTCATATGGAAGAAATTTTCCATAACTAAACCAGCTCTCCAGGATATTCTCAGACCTATTCTTCATAACGACCAGCGTAATCCCCCAATGCAAAAGTAAACTCATCCAGAAACTTTTTATCAAAGTCTAACTCACACAGCAACAAAAGGATTAAAAATGTCTACTAGGTCCTCTCAAGATTTATCATTGGTTTCAATTAATGTGAATGGTTTCAACTGTCCTCTAAAGAGGCATAGGTTGGCTGACTGGATACAAAAACTCAGGCCAGATATCTGCTGCATACAAGAATCACATCTTACCTTAAAAGAAAAATTTAGACTCAAGGTAAAGGGATGGTCATCTATATTCTAGGCAAATGGAAAACAGAAAAAAGCAGGCAGTGCAATCTTATTTGCAGATACAATAGACTTTAAACCAACCAAAGTAAGGAAGGATAAAGGTGGACATTTCATGTTTGTTAAAGGTAAAACTCAATATGATGATATTTCAATTATTAATATTTATGCACCCAACCAGAATGCACCTCAATTTATAAGAAAAACTCTAATAGACATGAATAACTTGATTTCCTCCAGCTCCATAGTAGTTTGAGATTTTAATACTCCTTTAGCAATGTTGGATAGATCCTCCAATAAGAAGTTAAGTAAAGACATTTTAGATTTAAACTCAACCATTCAACATCTGGATTTAACAGACATCTACAGAACATTTCATCCTAATAAAACTGAATACACATTCTTCTCATCAACCCATGGAACATACTCCAAAACTGACTACATCTTAGGTCACAAGTCTAACCTCAGCAAATTTAAAAGAATAGAAATTATTCCTTGCATCTTCTCTGACTGCCATGGAATAAAATTTGAACTCAACAATAACAGGAATCTGCAAACTCATACAAAAACATGGAAGCTACAAAGCGATACCTGATACTCTATCAACTAATAAAATATGACCCACACAAAGACACAGCATTATGAAATCTAAAATTTAGAGTTTTTTTTTAAAGAACATTAAAACTTGTGTGATAAAATTACCAGTAATATACAAAGAACTGGGAATTAGATTGTCATTAAACTTCTCAGTAGCAATGCAATATACTGGGTGTGGGGGAGCATGGTGACTTTGCAATACTAATAAAAATTTATTTCCAATAAAAAATTCATATTTAAATAATCTACCATTTAAATATGAAGATTAAACAAAGACCTTCCCAAGAATTTAAGATTTAAAAAAGAAAATTGCCTCCTAATGCACCTTGTCTCGGGCAATTACTAGAGAATGTGCTGTACCAATATGAAGTAGTAAACCAACAAAAAGGAAGGTATTGGATTCAACAAATAGATAATACAAAGAGAAATTAGAGAATAATGTACAATATCAGGTCTAAGGGACAACCAGTTCAAATTGGAACAAGATAACACAAGGCTGCAGAAAGAATCTCAAAGAGGAAGGAAAACTGTTAGATGACAGTTGGAGCACATTAAGACAAACTTCATAGTTTGGGAAAATTTCCTTACTATCATCTGACATAAATGGGCCCCCCAAAATGCAATTTTAAACTTCAGGAAAAGCAAAATATCTAGAAATGTCCTAACCTGGCTTCCTATACAGTCTAGTGTGAAACTCTCCCGTAGACACTTTTATTCCCATGACAAACCTATCATGCATCTACCAACTTTAGTCACTGTTACTTCTTGAATATTTTAAGTGAACATTTATAGTGATTGCAACTGTGCTTTTCTAAATTACTAAGTGGGAGTGAATCTCTGTGAAAAGTGACCTCTTCAAGAAATACATATTCTTAAATGTTAACTCCTCTTTAGGTGACATTTCTTCCCTGTAAAAAAAGCCTTCCTCTTCCCAACACTGAAAGTGTTGTTTGTGACCCACTCATCTTATGCTGTAAGTCAGTATTTCCCCCTCTTCTATATTCAGCAGTTTCAATTTCTTCTCCTTTCTTGCCATCATGAATGCTGCCGATAAATTTCTCTTCCAAAATTCCTCTTTAACGATGTTATTCATTAATGAAAAATCTACAGAAATGTTTTCTTCTGTATAAAATAAATATACTCATGTACATTTTGCAGACAACTTTTCCACATCATTATTACCATTACCCATCCCAAAAGTCTGGGGAGGAAAATATCATTGTCCTTGTTCTGTAGATAAAAGGCTCAAAGGTGAAACAGCAGTTGCCAAGTCAAAATTGAACACTTTTCTACTTTTTCTTCTTACTTCTATTCTGTCTATTTGCTAAGGTCATTCAAAGTCTTGACTCTTCCCATTAATCTCTGTTGAAATGCTGTTTTTAAAGATATCTATGAACCTCTCTGAGATACCTTCTGATATCCATAGGTAGTCTGCATGTACACAAAGACTTACAAATGTGTATAAAACTTTGCATTTTATTTTTCTATGAGTTTTTGAAAAGAAATTTGAGGCTCTGCACTTGTAGCTCAAGTGGCTAAGGCACCAGCCACATACACCAGAGCTGGCAAGTTCGAATCCAGTCCAGGCCTGCCAAACAATGACAACTACAAGCAAAAGAAGAAATGACCGAGCATTGTGGTTGGCGCCTGTAGTCTCAGCTACTCAGGAGGCGGAGGCAAGAGAATCACTTAAGCCCAGGAGTTGGAATTTGCTGTGAGCTGTGATGCCACAGCACTCTACTCAGGGCAATAGTTTGAAGCTATCTCAAAAAAAGAAGAAAGAAAAGAAAAGTGAAGTACTTACTAAGTTCTTAAAGGTTTCTGTAGTCTTTAAAAAGTGAATACTATACTGCAGGAAAACTTCTCAAGAGATTGAGCCCTCTCCTTTCAGCTTTAGACTACTTCTCCACTCATAAAAAGCCCATTTTCTAAGACAGGTGAAATCTGTCTTCTTCTATGTCAGTGATTCTCACTCAGTGTGCTGCCTTGGCACCCTGGTGTGCTATGAGAGGACCTTAGGCATGCTGGGAAATTTATTTAAAGGTCATTAATTAAATTATTTTCAAAATAATTTCAAAGCACAGGAAGTATATATATCTTTTTACTCTTTTTTTGATCAACACAATTCAAGTGTGCCATGGAAGCTTAACAATAGGTTCGAGTGTGCCATGCAACAAAAAAAGTTGAAAACCCCTGCCCTGTGTAGTCTTTGGAGGCCACAGTGATCAATTTCTCCCAAACATTTGGCCCTCATGTCTTACATAACAAACCTAGTAATTAAAGATAAATCACTTTGCAGCATTGCTTTGTTTCATTTACTTAGTTTTTAAGTAACTCTATTTGTTTGTTACTTGCTTTGTCATTCAGAGTTTAAGAATCTAGCAGTTTGGACTTTCTCATACTCTTCACATCATCTACCTCAGAGTACTGCACAGCATGTAAAAAATAAATATTAGATGATTTGATTGGAAGCTGGCATCTCCTCATAAAGGTACAAGTAGCATACAGATGTTTATTAAAAGCCCACAGCATACCAGGTAGATGGATGAACGTGCCCCCCATCCAGCATGGTGAGAGAACCATTTGCCCAGGGCCCTATTCTCACAATGAGACTCACAATGAGACACACAACGAAGTGAGTGCAGAGAACATGAGAGAAGGCCAACCACAGGAAATGCTCAAGATTTTCAAAAGATAGGACTCACAAAACTCACTAGGTAAGGACAGTAAGAGAATACGAGTTAAGGGTATCAGGAACAGACAGATGCTCCACAAAAGGATGAGTCACACGATGAAGGTGATGCAAATCAGCCTTCCTATAATGATGTGGAGACAATCTCCATATATGCTGTATACTACCCTGGCTTTTGATCACACAAAAAATATCTGTATGACATTTATTAGGAGATACAGAAACACACGGAGAGGACTAAAAATTTAAAATCTATTACAATTTTAATGTGCAGATGAATTAAAAATAAATAACGAAATAAGTAAAACACACTACCAGAGGAAATCACTTTTAACAAAGGAAGATAGAAAGGGAGGAAGAAAGAAAGAGGAGGACCGCAAAGCAATCAGAAATCAGATAACAACATGGCAGTAGTAAGTCCTTACCTACCAAAGAAAACATTGAATGTGAATAAACTAAACTTCCCAATGGCTGAATGGACAGAAAAAGTCAATAGTCAACTATACATTGTCTTCAAGAAACACTTCACCTATATAGACACACATAGACTGAAAATAAAGGATGGAAAAGATATCCCATGCAAATGGAAAACAAAAAAGATGAGGAGTAGCTAGCTATAACTTTACCAGATAAAATACACTTCTAGATTAAAAACTGCAAAAGTGACAAAATCATTGTATAATGATAAAGGGATCATTTTAACAAGAGGATATTCATATTCAGAAGAATGAAATTACATGCTGTCTCTCACAATACAGAAAAATCAAATCAGTGGCACCCCTAGCTCAGTGGGTAGAGCATCGGCCACATACACTGAAGCTGGCAGGTTCAAACCTAGGTTGGGTCAGCTCAAATCAACAATGACAACTGCAAGAAAAAAATAGCCGGGCATTGTGGTGGACGCCTATAGTCCCAGCTACTTGGGAGGCTGAGGCAAGAGAATCACTTAAGCTCAAGAGTTTAAGGTTGCTGTGAGCTGTGATGCCACCGCACTCTACCAAGGACAAAATAGTGAGACTCTGTCTTAAAAAATAAAAAATAAGAAAGAAAGAAAAATCAAATCAAAATGGACTAAAGACTTAAATCTAAAACCTGAAGCTATGAAACTACTAAAAGAAATCATTGGAGAAATGCTTCAGGACTTTGGTTGGTGCAATGATTTCTTAAATGATATCCTAAAAGCATATCCTAAAATTGGACAAATGGGATCACATCAAGTGAAAAAGTTTCTACACAGCAAAGGAAACAATCAACAAAGTGAAGAGACAACACCAAGGAATGAAAAAAATGATTTGGAAACTACCCATCTGACAAAGATTATATCTGACTACAATCTGACCAATAGATGACATAAGTAGAGCTAATAACTCAATAGGAAAAAAAAATCAAATAATCCTTTAAAAATTGACGAAAAGTCTGACTAGATTTTTCTCAAAAAATATGCAAGTGGCTAATACGGACGTGGAAAAATTCATTATCATATGACTGCAAATCAAACTCATGACTGTTAGATATCTCACACCTGTTAAAATGGCTTTTGTAAAAAAGACAGAAAATAATAAATGCTGGTGAAGATGTGGCAACACGGGAACCCTCACACACTATTCATGGGAATGTAAATCAGTGTAACACCTATGCTGAGCAGTATGGAATTTTCTCAAAAAACTGAAAATTAAACTGCTAAATGACTCAGCAATCCCCAATCTGAGTTTATATCCAAGGAAGGGAAATCAATATATCAAAAAGATACCTACACTGCTGTGTTTGTCGCAGCACTATCCACAATACCCAAGATTTAGAATCAACCTAAGTGTCACCAATGGATGGATGGATAAAGAAATTGTAGTACATGCACAGTGGAATATTAGATATCCCCCCAAAAGAATGAAATCCTGCCATTTACAGCAACATGGATGGAACTGGAGAACATTACGTTAAGTGAAAAATGCCGAGCACAGATAGACAAATGTCACGTGTTCTCTCTCATATGTGGGAGCTTAATGTTAAAAACTATTGATCTCACGGAGACAGAGAGTATCGGATAGTTGCCAGAAGCTGGGAAGCGTCGTGGGTTGGGGAAGGGAGATAAAGTATGGATTGTTAATGGGGGCAAAAATGTAGTTAGATAGAATGGACAATATCTGATAGCACAGCAAAGTGACTATAGGCAACAATAAGTTAGGGAATATGCAGTACTTTAACGTAATGAAAAGAGTGAAATGGAATGTCCCTAACACAAAGAAATGTTAAACGCCTGAGGTTATGAATATTCCCATATCCTCATCTGATTAATTCATATTGTATGCCTGTTTTAAAACATCACATGTACACTATAAAGTTATACAACTGTAAGGTAATCATCATAATAAAAAAGAAAAAAGTAATAATTTTTGTAAATAAAAATAAATTTTAAGAAACAGAAATGGACATCTGAGCACTCCCTTTCAGCCTCTGTGAGGGCCACATCAAGTTGCTAGGTCCACCCCACACTAGCAGCTGTGGGGAAGAATACTGCACACTTTTTATTTCAAAATACTTTAAATGGGCAGGTGAAGGAAAGTTAGATAAACATGAGAAGCAAGACAGCAGATATGAGAAGAATAGACCAAAAAATACACACCAATCATCTGAGCCCACTTGCTATTCCTGGACTATTAAAGCTTTTATAATATCTTGAAAGTTCTATCACAAAAACAAGTTTCAAAATATTTATTTGGTAACACTGTACAGATCCTTCCTTGATTTTATCTGAAGAGAAATTCATCAGAGATATTGACTATTGATTAGCACCCACTGCATCAAAATGGTCCTAAGATGAAAAGCAGTGTCAAATCAGTAGAGAACACATCAATGTGGCCAATACAACATGACTCATTAGTACTGAAGGTCACAAAGAATTATGATATTCAACAAGCTAATTTAAATTGTATTTCGGATTACACAAAGTTTTAGAAAGTTTCCTGAACCAATCAATGTTTTCATTGTTTTGGACTAGGAATGTAGACATATGAATTTCCCTAGAAATGAGTATTCCAGCCTTATATAAATAGGTTGTAAATTTATTAGCCTTTATTTAACCTACTTTTTCTGAACAAGTTTTAACATTCCAAGTAGACTATCATCTATAGCTTTCTTTTGAATAAAGAAACCTTTTCATTTTTCTTTTTTTTTTTTTTTTTTTGAGACAGGGCCTCAAGCTGTCGCCCTGGGCATCACAGCTCGCAGCAACCTCCAACTCCTGGGCTCAAGCGATTCTCCTGCCTCCGCCTCCCAAGTAGCTGGGACTACAGGCTCCCGCCACAATGCCCGGCCATTTCTTGGTTGCAGCCATCATTGTTGTTTGGCGGGCCCAGGCTGGATTAGAACCTGCCAGACCAGGTGTGTGTAGCTGGAGCCTTAGCCGCTTGAGCCACAGGCGCAGAGCCTCATTCTTGTTTTTTAAAAGATTGTTTTAAAAAGTAATAAATGTTCACTATAATAACTTTAAATATGGCTCAAAAGCACAGAATGAAAAGTAAAATGCTTCCCTTCCTCTCCAGCACCATCCCACTACTGCAGCCCAAACACAGCTCCCTAGACACAATGGAGGTTATTGTCTCTTCTTAGATATATTATTTATGCAAATACTAAGACAGATATGTGCATTATTTTTCTATATGAATAGGGTTATATTATGAACATGCTTTCATAATTTTATTTTTCCAATTCACAATATGTCTTGGTCATTTTTTGGTATCAGTAGATTTTTTTAAATGGCTACGTAGTAGTCCATTGTTTACAGTACCATTATTATTTAGCTAGTCCCCTATTAATGGATATTTAATTTATTTCTAATTTTCTGTAGCATACATAACAAAGCAGTAGCAATCCTTATACAAATATCTCTGTATCTTATAAAGAGCTTTATATTGTCCCAAGAATAGTTTAGGTTGGTAAAGATAAGACTGATCATGGTTGGCTCAGTGCCTGTGGCATAGTGGTTAAGGCGCCAGCCACATACATAGAGGCTGGCAGGTTGAAACCCAGCCTGGGGCAGGTAAGCAACACTAACAACTGCAACAGAAAAACAAATAGCTGGGTGATGTGGTGAACATCACAAATAAGACTTACCATGGTTAAAGCAAACATGTAAAAACTCCTGTGCAGTACGACGCATGCCATAATGGAGGTAATGAGGGGAACTACAGAAGACAGAGGGTGAGTGATCTCTGACGAGGTGCGGATCAGGGATTTCCTGTCATCCCATGTCTATGCTGACCCGAAATCACTTCCATCTGAGACCTCAGGCATGTCAGCCCACTGACAGGTGCCCCTCTCCACCTTGCTAGCATCTTCTCTGTCCCAGGCAGGCAAGATTTATATTAATCCTTCTCTTTATTCTCCTAGCTCTTCATTAATAGAACTCAAGGAGCACTTCACACAGACAGGAAGCCTTTGCTATCTGAATCCTCACTCTCATGTATTTGGCCAAATGAATTGCAAACATTTCTATACAAAACTCACTGTCTACATTAAAGCCGTGATTGACTAAACATGCGTGGCACAAGTGGAAATGTTCAAACTGCACAGGATTATGGGCAAGCAAGTTCCTCATGCTCCCTTTGTGCAAATCTGTTACAATCATCTTCCCTACATTTTACGAAAAAGCATTTCCTAGAATGGTGAGAAAGCTTATAAAGAAAGTGGGAAAATCCAAGAGGTCTAAAATAGCCACACATCTGGAAGAAAATAGAAACATGAACACATACATCCAACCAGAAGCTTGGCCATGCATGTGTCACCATGATCACATAATGATTTTTCTAAGCATTGTTAGCTTTAGAAAGTTTCAGCACACTGTATCATTATTTGGAAACCAGGGGAACATCTTATATAGGAACTATAGTATACCACTAAGCATCATGTTTAAATAGAAAAAGGCATTGAATATCCTCAAGGATCAGAAAAAGGAGATAAATAAAGAAGGAATTGATTCAGTGCAAGAATGTAATTTAAAAACATGTGTCCACAAGAAATGTAAAATATTCATATTACCTGTAAGCCTAGATATCAAAGATATGCCAAGAATTATGGAAAAGGCACAGGCCTAGATCCAGGCTTAGATGAGTCAAAAACTTGTCTCTACCATTTAATGTTGATGTGACTTTTCTGTATGTGAAGTAGGAGGATATTGTCTACTTCCTAGGCCTCTAATGAAAATCAAATCAGACAAACCACCCAGCAGGTACATGGGAGATAGAATGTGCTCAACCAGTGTGAGTTCTTCTCTCCTCCTCTAATTCATCACAATGACCATTAACTCCATTTACACAAAACGTGACAAAAGAGGAAGTCCACAACAGGCTAAAAGATTTAAGAGAATGCAACTCTGCATAATTCATAGATCATGGCTGAAAAGGCTTCCACTAATGGTGAGGTTACAATGAAATAGTTTATAGCACAAGCAAAATTTTAATGGTAACAAACCCACACTATGTAGGAAAAAAGTGACACATTCATTTCAAAAGAAGAGGGGACAAAGTGCAAGGCCATTAGATAACCCAAATTTAGAATTTTGGATGGATATTATGAAGGTAACATTAAGGTAATATCTTTGAAAACCCCAAGCCTGGTGGCACCTGTAGCTCAGTGGGGCACCAGCCACATGCACGAGGCTGGTGGGTTCGAAACCGGCCCCAGCCAGCTAAACAACAATGACACCTACAACAAAAAAAAAATAGCAGAGCGTTGTGTCAGGTGCCTGTAGTCCCAACTACTTGAGAGGCTGAAACAAAAAATCATTTGAGCTCAAGAGTTTGAGGTTGCTGTGAGCTGTGACACCATGGCTCCTTACCCAGGGCAACAGTTTAAGACTGTCTCAAAAAAAAAAGAAAAAAAACCCAAGGCCCTTAAACACATATCAAAGATGAATTATTTTGCATAGAAAACATATAGTAACAGTGATAAAAGAAATATTTATTTTTTAATCTTTTTTTATTTTTTGTCCAGGGCTGGGTTTGAACCCACCACCTCCGGCATATGGAGCCAGCGCCTCACGCATTGAGCCACACAGACTCTGCCTGATAAAGGAAATATATAATGGCTTGGCACCTGTAGCTCAAGCAGCTAGGGCACCAGCCACATACACCAGAGCTGGTGGGTTCTAATCTAGCCCAGGCCTACAAGCAACAATGACAGCTACAATAAAAATTTTTAAAAAGGAAATATTTAATGATTATATGAGGAACAAACTTATCACCATTAATCAAAGTGCACTCAAAGAAGGAACATCTTAAAAACAAGACTATCTTTTAGCACTGTTGCTTTAGTCCTAATATCCTAGTGGTCTTTTTGTCTTCCAATACCATGTCACTTTGGTAGCCTGTAGATCAACGTATCACCTCAACATGTGGTATCTTGTGCAAAGGACTTATGCAGGTAACACTGCTTTGATGGAGAATTCATGGAATACTCCAAGACATCTGCGTTACCCTGAGTTACCAAGAAAACTAAGTCTGAACCACAGATTAAATGTTAGTATTTTTTAATGGATGTGCAGGACAAGGGCATTATGAGTGAAGGAAAAGGGAAGTGAGGAGTGAAGGATCAGAAGCAACACAACGTGACATGTTACCACGCTAGCCACTGATGTAGGATGTGATAGAAAAAGACACATGCAGCTGCTGGACAGATGACTCGTTTAAGTCATGATATCACTATGGACAGGCCACATGGAGAAACAAAGCCCTGCAGTACATTGGAAGCAAGAAGGGAGGTGGAATGTATTTTTCCAGTTCCTTGCCATCTCCCAACCCCCAGTCTGGGTTTCATCAGCTATCCCCATCACATGGGAGGACGGGTCCCTCCAGCAAGGTATTTATCAAGTCCTGACGTTTTATCAAGACATGTGGCTGGTTGGCTTCAAGCAGAAGAGTGGTGCAACCCATGAGAGTGAGGCAGGGCCACGAGTGTCTGAAAAGGCGCATGAAATGTCTCATGCAACAACAAACAGGCTCTCAGATTCTCCAGTGAGGCTTGGAAAAGACAATCACAGAGTGAAGTCTCTAAGAAACCGATCTAACCATGTGTTGTTGCTGACTTGCAACATTTTGAGAAAATAGAACAGAGCAAAATAGGATCAGGCTAACAAAGTTGGATTAATGAACAAGTAAAATGTTGGAAAACCTTTAGCATCACAAGTACAGCACTCACCACCCCTGAGGAATGCCCCTGGGTCAGTGCTTATCAC
Source organism: Arctocebus calabarensis (assembly GCA_963573935.1). Lineage (NCBI taxonomy): Eukaryota > Metazoa > Chordata > Mammalia > Primates > Lorisidae > Arctocebus > Arctocebus calabarensis. Next base: position 29,295 of record CAUYON010017711.1, read on the forward strand.
TAGATATTGACTGGAGAAAGAGGAAGAAGAGCCACAAATATTTAATATCAAAATTTTAGAAGAAATTTGAGAACATGCAAACAAAATATTTCTATTGCAAATTAATGTGGCCACGACATGTGCAGACCCTCACATTCAGAACGATAGTCCTAAGCACAGTTGTGGGTTATTGTCAGGACATGCCAATGGATGTCCATTTTGAACTTGTTACTTTGTCCCACTGCTTCCTCTAAGACAGCAGTTCTCAACCTGTGGGTCGCAACCCCTTTGTACCAATGAAAATACATCCTGCATAACAGATATTTAGATACAATTCATAACAGTAACAAAATTATAGTTATGAAGTAGCAACGAAAATAATTTTATGATTGGGGGGGTCACCACAACATGAAGAACTGTATTAAAGGGTCATGGCACTAGGAAGGTTGAGAATTACTGCTCTAAGACTTCAGATGATGGTTCATAGTCATCCACAAGTCTCAAGTGGCAAGAAACCTGTCCACCAACTCGCTGGACCTGAACAAAGAAAAACCTCAGGCATTTTCTGTTCTTCTCACCCTCCCTCAGCCCATTCTTCCTCACCTTCCCTCACCACCATGCAGCAGCAGTGACCATAACTTCCATTTTTCCCCTCTCCTCTCACCACCAACCTCACTCAAGCCATCCTTCAATCAGTAACAATTTTTAAGCTGACTCATTTATTTTACTTTTAGATATTATTTGAATTTATTGTATAACTTTAACATAGCATTATTTCATTGTGTCTGTAGATTACAGCACATGTGTATTGCAGAAGGAAATTATAATTCTTTTTCTTTTCTTTTTTTATTAAATCGTAGCTGTGTACATTAATGCAATCATGGGGTACAATGTGCTGGTTTTATATACAATTTGAAATATTTTCATCGAACTGGTTAACATGGCCTTCATAGCATTTGGAAATTATAATTCTTATCTGATGCTACGCATTATTGTAGTCTGCATCCACACATGCACACTAACAACTGCATTGATTATTAAACAATTAGATCGCTGCCTTTATAAATGCTTTTCAGAATGCAATGAATCACGGAGATATTATTCTGTACATATTTAAAACTGTGTATAACATTATTTGGAGAAATGGGTTCACTGGAAATCCTTTGGTTTTCCCACTTAAAACAATAAAATATAGGTTCTATTTATTAAAAACTTATGCAATACATCAAACATATATACATACAACATAATTGAAAGATGCTCATGTTTGTATACGTATGATTCATATACAAATTTGTTTACATATGTGTTTATATGTACATATATGTGTATATAACAAATGTATACACTTTTGTTTGTGGATATATGTGCATATACTTTTATGTATATATACACACACACAGAGTCAAACCTCTGTAAGTTGACTATCCAATGGACTGTAACAAACTGGTCAACATATGGAGGTAGTTAACACAAAGAACTAGGTCTACTGTACTGATACATACATACATGTGGTGCATGTCGGATCCATGAAAATTAGGTCAACAATTGGAGGCAACCAATGTAGGAAGTAGTCAGCTATGGAGGTTCTATCATGTATACATCTACATCTTTTCAGCATCTTAGAGTAGAAAGAATTAACAATTTAGAAAATCAGACCTACTACTGAATTTTAGCTCTCCACTCCCTTGTTGACCCTAAGTTCTTAAGGGACAAACAGCTATTCTATCTAAGATGTACCTCATTTTTTCCCAGGAAGATTAAAAGTAACAAAGCATGTAAATGCTCTGGAAGATAGTTCAGCAGTCAACAAATTTAGCTTCCTCCTTGTTTATGCATACAATCTCCTCCCTGTAAACCGTGAATTCCTCCCTGAGTCCAGGAACAAGGCACATCTTCTTTGTAGTCTCAGCATCTACCACATCTACCTCAGCATCTACCAGCATTCAGCAAATGTTTGTTAAATGCACTGAGTTATGAGGAAAGCTATTAAAAACTGAAGGACTGGTTCCTAAAGGACTTTTAAGTTTTCTGAGATCCTTTCTATTACATCTAAAGTCAGCATAGGAACCTTTTTCAAGGCTATTTAGGATCTTTTCAAGAAATATCATGGAGAAAAGTTTTCTTTTTCTTAAACTTTTTTCTGCCTGACAACCTGCTAAGTACATATAAGGTAAGGATCTTTATGGCATTTTTATTTTGGAGTGGTGATTTCTATAATATCCATTGACAAAGAATTAACTGTTTTGTGTTTCTATGAGAATGGAATAAAATCAAACCTAAGTACAAACTAGATCTCAGAACTAAATAAAAGTTTTTTGATGTAGTCTTTTACCTTTGTGATTTCCTTGTAGGAAAAATGTTCATTTTGTTATTTATCACTCAAAAGTATGTATTCTCAATTTCCATGACTGTGCCTTACTTGTAATAAATTAGACCTTCCATGGCATTGTTATTCACTAGTCTGCAGTGCATCTAGCTTCCCACTTTGATGCAGTGCTTGTTAAGAAAATAGGCAGAAGATGCCAGTGAGCTATTATATGTTTCCCGAACTTAGGCCTTAATTTCCAATTATACCTGTGCAAGGACAAAATCTAACCCTAGTAAATGTGAAACATCTGATCATGCTAGAGTTGAGATTGGCCAGATCACAATCAGCTGGAACTTCCTTCTGCCTAATTTTAATTCCATTTGAGAATTACCCATGATAATTTGACCCAGGTCTTTTTACAAAGTAACATTATCTTCGAGTTTACAATTTCGTTAAGCTCTTGTGATTAGAAAAGGGAGTATTTCGGGCCTTCCCCTTGATTACTCTGAGGTATGATGGTTTCCTCTGAGTGCGTTAAGCTTGTCTTACTTGGATTTAACAAGGCAAATTCAGTGTGAACAAGGTAGTCTGATGCAATACCTCCACAGAAAAACACCGTGCAAGAGTCACATTGAAATCATACTCTACACCAGACTGTCAGAGGTTAATTTTTCAGATCAAAACTACAAAGGAACTAAGAGATGATTTTGAACAAATTCAAATAAAAGATGAAGTAATTAAGATTCCTTTTAGAAATGTACCTGATTGGATAAACCTTAATATCTTTCTGTCATACAATGAGACAAGAAAAAATATTAAAATTAAATCTGGTAATAACTTTTAAAGTCTGAGCTAGAGCGAGCTCAGAGTGATGAAGTTTTAAATAATCTTTTTTTCTTTCACAAGAGGCTAACAAAAATCACAAATTCTAAGGTACTGTTGTTTTCTGAAGAGACCTAGTTCAAATCATCATGGGACTAGATATAGAATTATAATTAGGTGGAAGCTCAAGTAACATTTTGGTAAATCATCATGGATTGGAGCATATCTACAAGTAAGCATATGTGATTTTAAATGTGATGTTGCTTCAATTATTAGTGTCAGAAGAAATATTTAATACAGTGAATCCAATCACTGGGAAGACATTTAGAACTCTTCTTTCACAAATCTAAAAAAAAAATCAGCATTTTTTAATTCTGCTTTTAAAATGTTTTTAAAATAGCAGTAGTAAATATGTAAAAAAAGTGAAGTTTTAATATATAATATTCAGAAGTTCTGAAAAGTTTAAAGTACATATTTAAACATTATGAAAAAACTCTCATCTTTTAATAATTGGGGATAGCTACTCTGCAATTCTTATAAAACAAAGAACATTAGCTCCAAGAGGCCATGTCTGGTTTCTGTCTCTAATTTCCCACAACTAGGGTAAAAAGATAATGCTGGCTCATATTATATGCAAAAAAATATTTGTTGAATGCATCAATAATCACATACAAGTACTAATCAATTTGCTAATAATGGCTTCCATTTTTTCAGAAAAAGTTAATTATATGAGATGATGAGTATGTTAATTTGTAGTACTCACTACTCATATGTAGACCAAGATCAGGTTTTTTAAGAAAAACCACACCATGCCATACATCTTTAATACATTAATTGAACAAACATTTGTTGAGAGCATCTGTGTGCCATGCTCAGTTCTAGGCCCTAGGGAATCAGCTGTGAATGAAGCAGACAGAAATTCTCATCCCGTCGGAGCTCGCCTTCCAGTGGGGTGAGACAACCAATAAATTCTACAAGCTAGTAAAATATAGAGGGGCTCGTGGGTGATAAGTGTTCAGTTGAAAATTCATCAAGGAAGGCAGTTAAAACATGTTAGTTGGGCAGGGGAGGAACTGCCCCCCAAGTGTCCTGGAATATTTAAGGTACAGCGAGGTGAACAACAGAGCATGGTGCCAGATAGGGTTAGGGAGGGGTGGGAAAGAAGGAGTTAAAATAGAAAACCCACTGGCCATTCTAAGGCTTTTACTTTGAGGGAAATGGGGAATTAACCATTTGAGGGGTTTGAGCAGATGATCCAACTTACATTGTAGTAGGATCTCTCTGGCTATTGTGTTGAGAACAGAAAGAGGCAGCTCTTCAACCAAAGGGCAAAACCATTAAGAAGGTTATCTATTTCAACTAGCCAGGCAAGAGATGTTGATGCTTACTATATTTATTGTACGCTGTGTGCCAGACAGTGTGAGAATTGCTTCATATATTGAATATTTACATAACCTATTATCTAATCTTTGCAACCCTATGAATTTAGTGCTATTACCATTTTATGGATCAGGAAACTAAGGCTCATGTCAACCTAACTTGCCCAAAGTTACTCAGCTAACAGGTGGCAAATGTAGGCTCAAACATATGCCTGTCTGTTAACTTCCTCACTGTAGTGCCACTGTGCATTTTCAAACACATTTTCTAAGTGCTTTATAATAATGCACTTCACTATATTAAGAGATTGTGATAGCATCCACTTTGTGAGAGATCTAGCATTAATAATTAGAAACCAACCCCTCCATCCAGTTCTGTTCTTTATTTCTCTATGCCGTGAGCCCTCTATACCAGCCAAAACAACAAACTTACTATTTTCTAAACATTTCTTGAGTTTTCCCAGATAATAAGTACAGGCTTTTAGAATTTTAAGAAAACAGCCAACCTGACACTCAAACCAGGAGCACTGTCTACAGCTAGGCTGACGATCATCCTGTAGTCTCTGAATGTTTTCAAGTGGCAAACAAGGTCTTCATTATACACATGCTCACATGAGACATTGCCTGGAGAATCCCAGAGCTATTTGCAATAAATACTTCAAGCTGCTGGCGACATTAGAAGTTGGGATACAAGGAAGTAACATTCCCATTGTAGAACATAGCCCAGGCAACTTATTTATAAAGAAATGACCCGGAGCAGTGGCTCATACCTGTAATTATAGCACTCTAGGAGACTGAGGTGGGTGGATTGCTTGAATTCGGGAGTTTGAGACCAGCCTGAGAGAGAGTGAGACCTCATCTCTAAAAATTACCTGAGTATTGTGGTGGGTGCCTATAGTCCCAGCCACTCAGAAGGCTGAGTCAAGGGAATCACATGAGCCCCAGAGTTTGAGGTGGCTGTGAACTATGATGCCATGGCACTCTACCAAGGGTGACAAAATGAGACTCTGTCTCAAAAAAGAATAAATAAATAAAAATTTAAAAATAAAGAAATGTAGTACTAATGAAAACTGGGACTTGCAGTTAAAAAAAAAAAAGAATTCCTGCTTCTGTTGCTATTAGAATGCTGAGATTTCTTGGCTTTGGCTACTAAATTTAGTATTTTTTAAATTGTAGTTAATTTTCACTTTCCTCTATAAGTCATAAAGAAAGTCACTGTTGGAGGGACAGAAAAAAATGGAAGTAGGAATTATAAGATTAGAATCTCAGTGCTGTATTTACTACCACCCACATGTGGGTTTCAGGAAGTGGCTGTCAACCGGATCACATTACTGCTGTGGACAATCTGTCTATTCTACAGCTTGACGCTTTAAATGTAATGCCAGAGAATGGACCAGGATGCAGAGGAGAGGAGAAAATAGCAACAGAGGGAGTTCTGTGGAAGGCTTTCAATATTAGCCTGTCATTGTGGCACTGTGCTGAGGGCCCAAATGGAGAATGTTATCCTAGAGATTGGCAAAAACACAATGCAGAAGTCTAGAGACAGGAGACAGGAGGTTGCTTTTGGTTCTTCCGTTTGTCATAGTGTATCAGAGAGTGACAACAGAATTATAAAAGCCCCCTCATTTCCTTACAATTCCATCTTGCTTTGCTCCTGGGCTCCAATGGCTGGGTGTCAAAAGCTCAGGAAGACAAAGATCAGAGCAGAATGAACACATGATGTCTAACACAGAACCTTGGGAAAATTACATCACCAGAACCACACCAAGTGACTTCCAGAAAGCAAATCAGCTATCCATTTCCTTAGTGCCTTCACATGTAAGATTAAACTTAAAAGTGTTATCTGCTTACACCTGATGGTCTTTTAAATATCATTTTTGCATTTTCCCTGCATATTAGCATAAAAACTTTTTGGTATACTGACTTCAACTGAACAGAACTGAGAGTCCTAATTGGAAGTCACTGTCTGGTTAGAACTAAGAGTCCTAACCAGAAGTTTAAGTTACTAAAAGAGTTTTGTGTGGTACGTTCTCACATTGTTACTAGACAATATCATACAATAACTCCCTCCTTAAAACTTCATCCCTTGCTACAGCCTGAATCACGATTAAAAACACCAGTATGGTCTTGGGGCTGGCTCTGAGGCAACTTCTTTAGAACAGGATGTGCTTCTTCTTCCTTGAGGTGACAGGTTACATACTCAGAGGACTTTTTGTGGGTTATTTTTGTTTGTTTGTTTGTTTTATCCCTATTGAAAACATCAAATTTGCTGCCAAACTATATGTAAGGGAAAGAAGCAAGGTCTGCCCTCAAAGGCTCCTTGGAGACTGAAACCAGAGAATAGCCGGACATACACGCAGTATGAAAAGTCTAAATTAAACAATGGCTTTACAAGAGCACCTTCCCATGTGACTTTGAATCAGAGTAAAGGGAAGTTCACAAAAATCAAAGCAGTAAAAGCAATCCTTATTTGGAAAGTGCTCATTAACTGGGCAAAGCCAAGCCTTTAAGAATTAGATCTGTGAGGAAAATCCTCCTGGCAATGAAACCAGGGCTTTGATTTCCAGTGGCTCATAAAATAAATAATAATATCCACTTACAGTTCTATGTTACCTTTCAGTTTACAAAGTGGTTTCCCAAATAGTATTTTATTTTATCTTCACAACACTCCTCCTAGGTACTGGAGCCTGATTATTCCCTTTCATGGGTTAGGAAACTGAGGCTCAGGAAGCAGAAGGAATTCCACGAGGTCATGTAGTTATTAACAAGCAAAACTCAAAATGAAATGTTGGTCTCCAGGCTCCCACCTAGGAAGTTCTTCCTTCGGTTGCATCTCTAAAGTTAGTAAGTCATAATTCCACATTATCATATCTAGTTACATGTGAACTGGGGAATCTAAAAAGACCCTCGTTACTCAAGAGCTTGAGAAAGTAGTGGACCAGAGTTGGAAGGAGGCGAACTTTTCAAGCTACTTTCCACACTCTCTGTAATAGTAGCAAGAATCAGAGAAACATTTTGAAAACAAAATTAATATTAGCTGGATTTTTATATTTCATAATAGTAATGTCAAAGGCTAAAACATCTGTTAGAAGCTCTATCAATGAAAAACCAAAAAGTTCCCTGATCTATTTATAAACTTGAAATAAGTTTTGTTTTTTTTTTTTTTTAAGGTTCTCTCTTAACTAAATTAAATATAGTCATGTGGCTTTTTGACAATAATTGAAACTTACTTTTAGTGCTGGAAGTTGTGTGCAGGAGGGCAGGAGTTGTTTTTTATTCTTTTAACAAATGTAAGCTATAGAGAAACAGAGAGCTATGGTGGAAGGGCAATGGTTTGGCAGCCAGAGGAGCCACATTTTGAACTCTGGCTCTTATTGAGTGACATGAGAAATCTGTTTAATTATTGACAGCTTTGGAAGCAAAAACCTTCATCACTTGGTTCCCACCCTCACACCCAGAACCTGGAAAAGGAAGACAGAAAGAAAGAAGCTGTTTTCTAGTGCTGACCATTGGAATCCAGAAGTCCTAATTCTCTAAAGTCAGACTGACTTATCAGGTGGCCCTTTAGAAATAACTAAGAATACTAACTAGGATGCTATAAAATAATGATGGACTTGAAATGGCAATCATGGCCTGCTGTCCACAACCCGTTTTCACAGAGTCCATCCTGCTTGTACCAAAAGACACCTGAGGGGGGCGGAGCAAGATGGCTGTCTGGAAGCAGCTTCTGAAAAAGGCTCCTGTCCAAAAGGGAAGATAACCTCCAGAAACTGTGCAATTGAACTGAATACTGGGAGCCCAACCGAGAGAGAGAAGTGATTTCTGCGGGTCACTGTTGCTGAGACTGGCTGCAACCCCAAGAAAGCAAGCTTCAGGTACAAAATTCATCTGAAAGGAAGAGTGTCCGTCCCCTCCCCCAAGAAAGCTCTGAGTTTCTTGCTTTTCTATTTCCTTTCTTTTTTTCCTCCTCTTTTGCTCCTGTGGGTTTTCTACA
>CAUYON010017712.1:0-49240 GCA_963573935.1 Arctocebus calabarensis
TCATTAACATAAAAATTTAAATAGTACTGTCCTATGATAAATTATAAACTCTCTGAGGAGAAGGCTATCTTGTTATATTTTGAAACTCTTATACAATGACCAGCATTGAGTAGGAGTTAAGTATATGTTTAGTTGAATTTATTTTTTTAAGCACAGAATATTAAACACTAGTGGAAAGGAACCTTTTGATTTTGACTTTATGTTAATAATGTTAATGATATAGAAAAGTAATTTATAATACATTTTGCTTATTTTCCAAAAAATAGAAAATAAAAACCAGCACTATATGAATAACATAGAATGCAAAAAGATATTTGCAGTTGTGCAAAAATTAACAATAATCTCTGTAACATGTGTTAAAGCAATGATTAAAAACTAAAAACCTAACCAAAGATGGTTTACTTTTTAAGTTATATTTTCAAAAGAAATTTTTCTTTAAAAATTTAGGATTAAGGGGCTGGGCGTGGTATAATCCCAGCTCTTGGGAGGCCAAGGTGGGTGGATTGCCTGAGCTCACAGGTTCAAAACCAGGATGAGCCAGAGTGAGACCCCATCTCTAAAAATAGCCGGGCACTCTGGCAGGTGTCTGGAGTCATAGCTGCTCAGGAGGCTGAGGCAAGAGAATCACTTAAGTCCAGGAGTTTGAGGTTGCTGTGAGCTATGAAACCACTCCACTCACTCTACAAAGGGTAACAAAGTGAGACTCAGTCTCAAAAAAAAAAAAAAAAATAAGGATTAAAAATGACAAAAATAGATTTGAAGTCACATGAATATATCATGAGATTCTAATTCCTCATCTGTAAGTTTACAGTTTTGAAAATTATGGAAGAAAGACATGGTATAGAGAAAAGAACTCTTTTTCTGATTCTTGACTTTCTAGATAGTTAAAATAATCTGGATAATTTAAAATTGTCTTAATAAACATTAAATTTAAGAAATAGCCTTTTTATAAGTTTAAAAACAAGCAGAAATCTTTAATGCTACAAATTTACAAAATACCAATATAAATTTGATTAATATTGTGCCACCCCAATATCTTGTAGCACTTTTAAAAGCTTTTATCTCGGTTCTCCTGCAGAGTGAGGAGGTGACATATGTAATGATTCCAATGTTACAGATGAGGAGACTCAGGCACAGAGAGCTGGAGGGCTGGAAGGGATCTGGTCACACAGCAAGGCAGCAGAGCACAGTTCAGGACTCGGGGCAACGGTGCTCTTGCCGTCCCTGACTGCGTTTCACAGTGAGTCTACTGACACTTCCCAGATACATGAGGGAAATCTTTCAGAAATATATGTACATAGTTGTAAATGACACAGCCGTCCCATCTGGAAAATCCTTTACTAGGCCTCATAAAATTATTATAAACTATGAGCAAAAATTTGACTGTTGTTACAGGATTAACTACATTTAAATTGGGACATAGTGATAAAAATTCAAGGGGAAGAAGCCAGGTTGTCAATGTAAGTCCACAAAATATTGGTAGAAAGTACTGAAGATTTGTTCAAAAGTGACAGACTTTTTGATATAATATAAATCACTCTTATTTTATAAATTCCTGAGAATTATGACTTTGAAAGAAATTTTTAGCTAACTTAACATCTAAGTTGGGAAGAATTAGCCCATTCACTCTAATTAGAAAGTAAATAACAGATGTAAAAGAAAATAATATTGTGTTTCAATAAAATTGTTTATATGAATTATCTCACTTAATCCATAGAAGACTTTGAGATAAGGAAAGTTATTATTTTATACATGAAGGCAGTGAAGCTTAAACACAGTAAGTAATGGTGGCACCTGTAGTTCAGTAGATAGGGCACTGGCCACATACACCGATGTAGGTTCGAACCTGGCTTGGGCCTGCAAAACACAGTAAGTAACTTGTACAATGGTTCCTGCATTTTTAGTGGAGAGTTACATCTCTAAGATCATGTTAAACTGATTCCCCAAGAATAGAGTTGTTAATATACAGCCTCTCTTTCTCTCATACATATGCCTGCATACACATGCACACAGAGACACGTTTATATACGTAGACTATTGCATTCTAGGTTACTGATGCAGCTACCTTGTGTGTGCATGAGGAAGGGAATGAATAACTGCAAGATCAAGGTGGGTTAAAGTGATGGTTGTGCTTGTAAGGAGGCAAGCAGGAGTACATAGAAACCAGTAATCCTGCTAGGGTAAGCTTTCTCCTGTTTAGTAAACTCAAGAAATGTCCAGCTTCCAGAACATTTGCTATTTAAGGAAGAATGTTTAACCCAAATAGTCTTTATAAAGTGCATATTTCAATACAGATTTCTAGGGTCAGGCCAGTCAGTGGACACAAATCCGCTAATGCTGGTCAGAGGAGACAAAGGTATACAAGTGAGCTGAAAGGTTTCTGTTCCTTCTGGGCATTTTAAGTTCTCAACTTAAGGATATTTTATAGCTATTTAAAACATTAAGATTTCAGCCATCATTGTATGTTGTAAAACTAGTGGTGATTTCCTAGATCATAATCTGACTTTTCTGCTAAAGAGTTCAGTGTACTTTGTCTTCTTAAAGTATTAGTTTTGGAATTAACTCCCTCAAAGTTTAAATTCTTCATCCGACTGCTTTTCCTTATCTGCCTTCCCTCTTTTTTCTAACTGGTTTAAGATTGTTGCTGCCTGTTTCTCAACTTTATATCCAGAGGATACAGATAATGTACTAGAAGCATCATCTCTCTGCTTTGTTTATTCATTCTTTCATTCACTCGTCATGTTTTCTTTTAGCACCTGGTTTGTTCCAGGCATTGTTCAGGGTGCTAGGGATACAGCAGTGAACAAAACAATGTCTCTGCTCAATCAGGTGTCTTCCTTCTGGTGAGAAGAGACAGACAATAAATAAGTGATCAGTTGGTTATATGTGAGGTAGTAAGTTTTATGAAGAAAGCTATACCTGTAGTCTTTTTCTGTTAGTCTACCATATTTTATTGTTTTCCAAAGCTGAATAGGAATGACTTTAAATGTCAGCTTATTTAAATATCTCAAATCCTGCTCATTGAGCAAGTAATAGGCATATACTGATGGTTAACTGTAAATAATATGATACCCTCCACTTTTATCTATTATAAAAGATTATTTAATATAATATATTTTGTATATATTTTAAAGTATTTCATTCAGTTTTTTATTTAATTGTTCACACAGCATAGCCAACCTTACATAATACTTTGATACTTCATTAATTTTGATTTTATTTGAAGTCTTCATTATTAAAAAATATATTTAATCATTGATATTCATGGAAAAATAGAAATCATGAACTTATAAACAAAAAACCCCTAAAATAACAAAATGAAGACTTTTAAAAGTATTTTTCTTTTTTTTTTTGTAGTGTGTCTTCTATTTACTTTTCATTGATGTTGAACATTTTACATTTAATAGGCTCACAAAAAACTTTACTGATTTCATGACATTTGCCAAAACCTGTCATTTATATTTGTATATATTTCCCATTAGAGAGAATCTCTCTCTACCTTGTAGCTTTTCTTCAGTGAGCATGCTATTCAGTAGCCCACTAAAACCAATTTGATTTACCACATTCATTTTACCTAAGGAAGTTAATGATTACTGTTATCTTTATTTTTGGTTTCTAGGTTTTATGTGGAATGTTAGAAAAATGGGTGAATGAAATATTATACATTACCACTGGAGGGTAGTGTTTCCAATTTATATTTTTATAAATGATCAAGTTGAACTTAGCCTCATAAATTAAATAGCCAAGCATGTCTTTATTTTTACGATATCTTATTTTCATAACCTCATACGGGCCCTCAGAAGTTTGTATTTGAGAGATAACCACATCGATTTTCCCCGTGCATGCTAATAAATTTGTGTTCCTTTTTTTTAAAAAAAAAGTTTGTACTAGTTACTCATTAGAGACATTGATTAATTGATTAATGGATTAATTATTTACTTTCTAATTAAGATTCTCCTTTTCTTTAGCCCATTATTCCTATGTTTACACAAAATATTCGGGAAGGATTCAGATCACTTGGAGGAACAAGTAAGTTCTGACTTAAATGATTTTTAACTACAGTGTAGTATTTTAAATATTTGGGCTTATGAAACCTTATGAGGAATCCTTTCGAGTTATTAACTTTAGAAAATGAATTTACTATTTATATATTTCTATTCAACATGTAAATGAACTGGGTATGGTGGCTTATGCCTCAGACATTATATTTTTGTTAAAAGTATCATGCATACTGAAGCTTTTAAAATAGACTTTTTAAAATTTTGGAACAGGCAGCGCCTGTGGTTCAGTGAGTAGGGCACCAGCCCCATATACCAAGGGTGGCAGGTTCAAACCCGGCTCCTGCCAAACTGCAACAAAAAAATAGCCGGGTGTTGTGGGCACCTGTAGTCCCAGCTTCTTGGGAGGCTGAGGCAAGACAATCTCCTAAGCGCAAGAGCTGGAAGTTACTGTGAGCTGTGATGCCACCGTACTCTACCAAGGGCGACAAACAGACTGTCTCAAAAAAAATAAAATAAATAAAATAAAAATTTTGGAGCAAATTATCAAATTTACTGTGTTGAACCATGTTGATAAGGTTTAGAACACATTTACAAACTCTTCAAACTATCTTTTTAACTCACAAGTTCCAGCTTTAAAATGGTTGGCAATATGATTTTGAGCTAAGATTAACTACTGATACTGAAGAAAGTATCATTTGCTTTGGTTTATTTCTGCTACTTATTCTTTTTTTTAACATTTTGAACTATAATGTACTTACATTAAAAACTTCTTTTTACATATTTTTAATTCATTGATTAAAAAATGTTTAATTCAGTTATAGGAATAGTAACGATTAATGTGCTTTTTCTTTGCAATGTCTCTGATTTTTTACTTTGAAATTTTCAGAGTTTATTTTTATACCTATGGTTTGTATGTTATAATTGTTTGGTTAAATTTAATATCCCTGGCATAATTCCTTCCTGTCTACACACAGGTCCCCTTCCAAAGAGCTTTAAACTGCTGGATAACAGCAGTTTGGATAACGTGGCTGTTTGTAGATATTCTATTACATTATTTAAGACTTATTTTATTCCCTTCTTTTTCAAATTTAAAGCAGAAAGGCAGGTTGATGTGATATTTTACTTTTGTTAAGGAATTATTTCTTTTAATTTTTCTCTCAGCTCATTTATTTGAACTTTACTTAGAATAAAAATTATTCTGGAAATTTTGTTTATTTATAATTTGTTTTTAAAAATTTATTGTGACTTTTTTGACTTTTCTTGACTTTAAATATTTCAAAAATTACTATCTAGTGACTGTGTGTGGGGGATTCTGGTTCCTGTGTCTTTCTACATGTTAAGCATTGTTTTCACCTTTCATTCCACTCCATGACAGTGTATTCCATCTGGCTTTGTCTTTTTTCGATTCTTTTGTTTATGTTTTTTATTTTTATTAAACTTAGTCTACCAGTTGATTTTATATCATTACTACTTCTTAATTTAATCTGCTAAATTTTAGATTTGATCATTAGCATTAATAATCCTTTGATATATTAGTTTTGATTTTCCTAATTTACTATAGTATTTTTAGTCTTTTTGCATCAGAGTCTGTTTACATAAATTATTTTATTCTTTCTATTTTTGGTCTTTTGTTCATGTGAGTCACTGATCTGTAAGTCTCTAGACTTTTTAGTCTCTACTCTCTCGTAGTGGTCTCTGGCCTTTATTTTGCATTAATAATAATTGGTTTGTCTTTTAAAATTCTGGTATTTTCATTTTTTATGTATTTATTTATTTTTGAGACAGAGTCTCATTTTGTCACCTTTGGTAGAATGCCGTAGTGTCATAACTCCCAGCAAAACCAAACTCCTGGACTAAAGTGATTCTCTTGCCTCAGCCTCCCAAGTAGCTGGGATTACAGGCGCCTGCCACAATGACTGCTCGGCTATTTTAGAGACGAGATCTGACTGGCTCAGGTTGATCTTGAACCTGTGAGGTCAGGCAGTCTACTTGCCTCCGCCTCCCAAGTGCTGGGATTGCAGGTGTGAGACACCATGTCTGGCCTAAAGTTGATATTTTTAAAAGCTCATCTTTTTAAAAACATTAATCAGTTTTTTGGTATATTTACATTTATAGAAAAATTGAGCAGAAGTACAAAGAGTTCTCATGTATCTCCTTACCACCCCAGTTACCCCTCTAATTAACATCTTGCACTGATGTGATGACTTTGTTAGAATCGATGAAAAACTTCTGTTTTTAAAAAAGATTGTATTAATTGCCAGAAAATGATATTTTTTTTTGCCACCTTCCTGTAAGTCTTACAGTATTTAATCTATTAAAATGATTTTGTTTACTTTGAAACAGGGTTGTTTAGGTGGCTTTACGAAAAATTTCGCTATCCATTTGCTCCAATGTATGGAGGTTTTCCAGTGAAGTTACGGACCTATTTAGGTGATCCTATTCCATTTGATCCAAAGATTACAGCAGAAGAATTAGCTGAAAAGGTAAATTAAGTTTTTCTTTTTTAGTCTGAGGACAGATTTTTTTTTTTATTCTTACATTTAAAATGTCATTATTTATTTATTTATATATTCTACAAGCATATTTTAGGTCCATGGTTCTTAGCCAGTTATAATGATTTTACTCCCCAGGGGATATTTGCCAAACTCTAGAGACTTAATGCCTCTCGGGCAGGAGTTGAGGGTGATGATGCTGCAGTCCTTTATGGACAGGCCAGGGGCAGAATTTGCAGTGACCTGCAGGATAGTGAGGCACACACAGCAGAACTCTTGTGGCTGACCGTCTCCTTTACTTGACCTGATTGTCACAGACTGGACATGCCCCACGCGTCTGTGTCAGTACAGGAGGCCTCGTTCCTTGTGTTGACCACCTCCATGTGTCGACCAGTTTGTTACAGTCCCCTGTGTGGTCAACTTACAGAGGTTCTACTGAAGGTCTATACACAGGTTTTTGGAAGTACCATACTGGAGGTTGGAAGATAATTCAGAATTGATGAAGATTTTGATGTCATTTGTACTGAGATAATTACTGAAGCCTTGAGCTTTACCAGGCGGGTTAGAGAGAGAAAGAAAGGGCTGAGGACTGACGCGGAGACGTAACATGCAAGGAGTAGGCCAAGGAAGCTGATGGACAAGGAACTGGGCGAGCGCTTAGAACAAGTCCATTTGTCCGATACAAGTTGGTGGGTAAGGCTTTTAAAAAAGGATTAAGGAAGATGGGAATGCAAACAGACCACTCAGCTTGCAATTATACTTTTAGAGAGTATAAAACTATAAGAAATGTCATGTTATAGAAGCACTTAGAAAAAGGGATGAATGTATTTTGATTATGACTTTTTACCAGCCTTTTATGTATGTATAGTCCAATTCATTTGAAAAATTTTAAATCATAGGTAAAAATCACATATATTTGCCATCTTCACCATTTTTAAGCATATAGTTCAGTATCATTAAGTCCGTTTACAGTGTTGAACAGTGGATCTTTAGCATTTTCATCTTGCTAAACTGATTCTTTATACCCACTGAAGAGCAGCTTCCCATTTCCCCGCCTCATAGTCCCTGGCAGTTACATCAGTCTGCTTTTCTAAACGTTTGGCTGCTTTAGATACTTCACATGAATGGAATCATACAATATTTGGCTTTTTGTGATTGGCTTATTTCAGTTCAGGTTCATCTCTGTTGAGTCGTGACAGATTTCCTTTTCTAAGGCTGAATAACATTCCATTTTATATATTTACCACATGTCCTTCATTCGTTCATTTGTTGATGGACACGTAGATTGTTTCTATGTCTTGGCTATTGTGAATAATGTTACAGTGAACATAGGTGTGCAAATATCTCTTCAAGATCTTGCTGTTTTTATTTTTTATTTCAGATTAATATGAATGTGCAGACAACTCGGTTCCATTGTTTGCGTTAGTTAGGTAAAAGCCCAGTGGCAGTTGAGCTCTTCACCCAGGAAGTGTGCTATGTACCCTCACGTTGTGCCTGTCTGGTGAGAGTTCACCAGAGCCCCTCTCTCCTCCGCCTTTCCCACTCCCTCCTTCTCCCCACTTGAATTTAATTGTGTTTTTTTCTTTCATGAGCATGGAAGTTGTTCATCTACTTCAGCGGTTCTCAACCTGTGATCACGACCCACAGGAACTGTAGCACAGGGCCGCGGCATTAGGAAGGTTGACGACCACTCATGTCCTGGTTTGATATTAGTATTGAGCACTTTGGATACTTGCTTTCCCATTCTTGTGATACTTTGCTATCACAATATTCTCTCTTCACATTTCAGATGATGTGTATCAAAATGATCTCACATATTAATTAGTTTGCACTTGGTTATTCTTAAATTATGAGCTTGAGTTTAGAGACTTGTTTTACTAACATTCTAGCCTCCAAAGCGTCTAATATTTTTTGAGTAAGTGAACAAAATTTCAGAAACATCCTTCATGGAACACAACCTATTTGTCAGTTACTGTGCTAAGTACCTGAAGATGTCATTTTAGTTTGATTTAATTTCTGCAAAGTAGTTCTCGTTTTATAAATGTGAAAACTGTGGTTTAGAGGGATTTTTTGGGGGGGATTCATTGAAGGTACAAGAAACCAGGTTACACTGATTGCACTTGTGAGGTAAAGTCCCTCTTACAATCGTGTTTTGCCCCCAAAAGATGTGGCAGACACCAAGACCCAACCCCACCTCGCTCCTTCCCTCTCTCTGCTCTTCCTCTCCTCACTTAGAGGGATGTATTTTTAAAATATATCTTTCAGCTAGACCTTAGTTTAAAGCTTAGAATCTAAAAAAGAAGAATGTATACGTATACATGTACTATGTACATACATAAAGAAAAATTGTAAATAGCTATAAACTGATTTAAAAATAAAAATGGTTGAAATTGGCCATAAATGCAGTAGAAATAAATAACTTTAGAAGATTTCTTGATTACCTTCCCTATTCCATTGCTATGGCATAATTAAAGTTCCTATGACAATGCCTAGAAATTGACATGATGAACAAAAGTATATCAGTTTGTTCTTTTCCTCATTCTTTCCTATTGCACATATATTGCCTGATATAATTATTTGAATTGTTTGGTGGGTATGGTAATGAAAAGAAAACATACTGGGGCTTATTAATGCTGAAAAGGACTAAATCTTCTATTTGCCTGTTAAAACATTTCCTACCACGTCTTTCTTCCCCTTCAGTTCATTTTAGTGTTTCTCACGTATAAGGCATTATTATGCTCAATGCAGGAAAAATATTTTCTTTTTTTAGAGATAGGGTCTCGTTCTGTTGCCCAAACTGGAGTACAGTGGTGAAGTCATGGTTCACTGCAGCCTCAAACTCTTGGACTCAAGCAGTCCTCCTGCTTCAACCTCTAAGAAGCTGGAACGGCAGGCACGTGCCACCATGCCTTGCTAATTTTTCTTATTTTTGCTAGAGTTTTGGTCTTGCTATGTTGACCAGGCAGGTCTCGAACTCCTGGATGCAAGGGATCCCTCCACCCCCCACCTCAGTCTCTCAAAGTGCTAGGACTATAGGTGTGAGCCATTGTGCCAAGCCCTAAGATGTGCCTTAAGGAGTTGACAGGCTCGCGTAGAAAATAGCCATGCAGACAACTATAATTCAAGGCTTAATGAAATAAGTGCAAGAAATATGCTGTGGGTGTGCTGAGGAGGAAATCAATCATTAATTCTTAGAGAGAAGGAGGCTAAATTACAGAAGACTTTTTGATAGTAGTAGTAATATATAAAATCTTTACTAAATGAAGGGTAATGGTTTTTCTTTTGTTTTCTTAATAGACGAAGAATGCTGTTCAGGCTTTGATTGATGAACACCAAAGAATACCAGGAAACATTATGAGTGCTTTATTAGAACGTTTTCATAAAAAACAAAAGGTCAATTAGAAGATGATTTAATATATTAATATTAATATGATGCGTCTAAGATACTATCTTCTAAATTTTGTAGGTCCTATACTTAGTATTTTTTAAAATCATGTTAATAAGCATCTTTTACAGAACTCATTTATTTAAAGTTGTCAATTTTGTTTTTGCAGTCAATTGTGTCAAATAGTAACTGGTCATATGCCTAATCATTTGGAAAATGATCATATTTTATTTATAAGTTCCTAATAATTATGATAAGCAAATAGTTAAGTTTATTAATAACAGCAGTTTAGGTTAAACAAACATTCCTGAATAATGCATCTAATTTCTATATCTGTTGCAGAGTTAATTTTCGAAGATGGCATAAGCCAGGGTTTAGTATAGTCACTTAAGTTAGAAAAATTTGCTTTATCTGCATCTCATTCCCATCATGATCTTGGGCAAGTCACATAATGTTTTTGTGCCTGAATAATTCACTTTAAAAAAACATTATAGTATGCTAAGGAATATTATTTTAAGTTCTTTATATTTGCTGTGATTGATAACTGTTGAAGAGAAATTACAAAGGAATTAATGAAACCATACTAGAATTCTTTAGGAGTTATGTATATATTTTATCCTTCAGATGTTTAAATTATTCCTTCATGTATTATGTCCAGCTGCCAAGCACAATGAAAAAAGATGTACTGTTTTTCAAATTAAATTTTTTAAAAATTAATAAAAATAACATTTCTAATTATTATTTTTAGCTTTCATTATATTTCTAACAAGAGCCCGAAAAAAAACAATATAGAGTATGTTGTGCATTGTCAGCCCTATGATATGGTATTTTATAGTGCTGGGTTAAAAATCCCTGTCCTCCTTTGTGTTTTATGTGTTAGAAGCTGATTGTAGGCTGAGGACAATCTCTGCTTTTACTCATTGTCATGGCTTATTTAGTTTGACTTTGCAACCAGTGAAATGTTTTTTTTATTTTTCAATAAAAATATATTTGAATGAGGAATTTATGAGAACACAAAGCCCTCTGAAAAATTAATGGCTTTTAATTTTTGTCTTGAAAACTGAATTTAAGGAGTATTCAAACAGAAAAGTGTCAGAAATCAAATGCAGTATCTCCCTTTTTTAGATGTTAAATTACTTGGGCTTTTGTATAGCTTTTTGTATTATAAGTGTGTATTTATGATATGTGTGTAATGTATATAAAATAAAACAACATAAAAATAAAGCTGCATTACCATTCATTTTCTTGTGAAATTGCATATGTGACTTTTTTATCATTATAAACTGAATTGTATTATTTTATTCCTTACAAATTTCTTGCCCATAATACTATTATTTTATTTCAGCCACAGTGAGTAAAACTTATTTGTAATGTAATAAGTATATTTTAATTTCACTGTCAATGAAAAAGTCAATTAATGATTATTTGCAGGTTTTTTTTTTTTCCCTCCAGCAGTGAGCAGTGTTTCATTCAAAATTGAAAAATATTTCCAGAATGAGTGAATAATACAATCATAAAATGAATGAGAAAATTTTTCAGGGGCAAACACTGGATTTTAAAAACTGAAAAAAGAAAATAATTTAATGTTAATATAGCAAAAGCTATCATTTTTATAGTATTTAAGTCTTACTGTTTTAGGTAAAACCTTTTTTGTTCCCTGATACTCAGACTAACAAGGATGCTTCGTATCTCATTTGATAAGATCTTTATCTTTGCTATTTGAATTTATTTTATTTTTTTTTGAGACAGAGCCTCAAGCTGTTGCCCTGGATAGAGTGTCGTGGCATTACAGCTCACAGCAACCTCCAATTCCTGGGCTCAAGCGAGTCTCCTGCCTCTGCCTCCCAAGTAGCTGGGACTATAGGCGCCTGCCACAACACCCGGCTATTTTTGTTTGGGTTGCAGCCGTCATTGTTGTTTGGCGGGCCTGGGCTGGATTTGAACCCGCCAGCTCAGGTTTACATGGCTGGCGCTTAGCCAGCCGAGCCTGCTATTTGAATTTAAATCTCAATTATAAAAGGGAATAGAACTAAACATAGAAATATAAGTAGTTGGGTGGTGGCTGTGGCTCAAGGAGTAGGGCGCCAGCCTCATATGCCGGGAGTGGCGGGTTCAAGCCCAACCCTGGCCAAAACTGCAAAAAAAAAAGTAATATAAGTAGTAATGGAAAGGGGGCTTATTAGGTCTTGACTCTGTTGAAGGGAGTGTTTAGTCAGAACCTGATGCAAGCACGAAGGGACCCTGTTTGGAAGCATGTACATGGTGCAGGTTTGGGGGAAATCTTCATACCCATTTTTTAAAACATTCATTTTGAAGCAATTTTAGACTTACAGTAAAGTTGCAGGAATAGTGCAAATTGCCCCCAGATCCTTTTAACCCAGATTCTCCAATGTAACAGGTTATCACATTTGTTTTATTCTCTTCCCACACCCCTTGCCTTCTCTCTTTCTCTGCCTACATACTCTTATCTATATTTTTTTCTCCTGAATCATCTAATAATAAATTACAAATACCATGTCCCTTACTGTTATCTTGACTGTGGAGATCATTTATGGAACCACAAAACAATGATCAAAAATCAGGACATTTATTATTGATATACTTGTAATACTGTATCTACAGACCATATTTAGATTTCATCAGTTATCTCAGTGTCATTTGCATCAGTTTTTCTTCTTGATCCATCTGTAGAAGAATCACACTTTTTTTTTTTTTTTTAGTTTTCCTGTTCTCTTTAGCCACCTTTATAATGGTTCCTCAGCCCTTCTATGTCTTTAATGATAGTGACCCTTTTGGAGAAGAGGGACCATTTATTTTGTAGATAATCCCTGAATTCATTTTTGCCTGATAATTTCATCATGACTTGATTCAAGTTGTCATTATCCCAGAAATAAGGTATAAGGGATGCGGTGGCTCTCTCCAGTGCCTGACATCAGGAGTTATATAACGCTGGTTTATGTCAGTAGTGGTGGTAACTTAGATCATTTAAGATGACATCTACCATTTTCTTCCTTGTAGAGTGAATATTTTTCCCTCTGTAATGAGTAAGTTTGAGATTATGTACAGTCATGTGTTGCTTAACATCAGGGATATGTTTTGCGAAATATATCATTAGACAGTTTCATCATTGTGGGAACACAGATTGTGCTTGCAGAAGCCTAGGTGGTATAGGGTACGCACACCTGGGCTGTATGGGACAGCATATTGCTCCAGGCTGCAAACCTGTGCGGGCTGTTACTGTACGGAATATTGTGGCAGTTGGAACATTGTGCCAAGTATTTGTGTATCTAACCATATCTAAACATGGAAAAGGTACAGTAAAGATTCAACATTATAATCTTATGGGATCACCATGGCATATGTGGTGTGTAGTTTAACTGAAATGTCAGTAAGAGGTGCATGACTGTGCATATCTGTTATTTATTAAACTTCCAATCACTGGATTTAGCATCCTTTAAATTAATTCTTGCATGAATAAATTATTACTCTGAGGGTTTCAAGAGTGTGATTTTCTAACACGTATTCTACATTTATTAGTTGGCATTCTGTAAGAAAGAGCTTTCCCATTTCTTCCCTCCTTGTAATAAGTAGGGGCCCATGGGAGTCATCTTTGATTCAAAGAGTTGTGGATGCACTTTTAAGTGATTTAAATATGAGACCCTCTTGGCTTGGCACCTGTGGCTCAATGGGCTAAGGTGCCAACCATGTACACCTGAGCTGGCGGGTTGGAATCCAGCCCGGGCCCGCCAAACAACAATGACAGCTGCAGCCAAAAAATGGCCGGGCGTTGTGGCGGGCGCCTGTGGTCCCAGCTGCTTGGGAGGCGGGGGCAGGAGACTCGCTTGAGCACAGGGGTTGGAGGTTGCTGTGAGCTGTGATGCCAGGACACTCTACCCAGGGCAACAGCTTGAGGCTCTGTCTCAAAAAAATAAATAAATAAATAAATAAATATGAGACCCTCTGAAGCTTATAGCATTTATGAACCGCTGAAATAATAAGACGTTTACAGTGGTAAGTAGCGTAAGTTTTTATATTTGTGTACATAATCATGATTTTAGAATACATATACACTTGTATTACTTTTTTCTTGCAAAATACATACATAACATTAAAATATCATTTTACCCATTTTTTTAGTGCACAGTTCACTGGCATTGAGTACATTCAGTGTTGTGGAACCATCACTACTATTCATTTCAGAACTTTCTCATCATCCCAGACACTCTGTACCCGTTAAATAACTTTCCATGCCCCCCTCTCCTCGGCCCCTGCTAACCATTTTTCTACTTTCTGTCAGAATGAATTTGCCTACTCTTGGTACCCTTTATAAGTGGAATCAATAGTTGTCCTTTTGTGTCTGGTTTATTTCACTTAGCTTTATGTTTTTGTGTCTGTTCTGACACTAAATATGTTATTCCAGCACCAATTCTCCAACCTTTTGGCACCAACAGGGGTGTCCTACTTGTAAAACTTAATTCTGTTCCTACAACTCAGTTGTGAGTTAAGGCAGAACCCACAGGGTAAGGTACAATCCCACAAGACTACCCCCACTTGGGTTGCCAATTACAAATGGAACTTTCAGGTGTGAACTAAAATAAAGACCCAACCCCCAATCAACTGAACAGACTCCTTTTTGGCCAAGGGTGCCCCAAGTAAACCTTTAAGGGAATGGAGGTCATGAAGGGAAGAAGGTCCGACGTGCCTCTTTATACCCGTCCCCTTTTGGAGTTTAGATACAATTAACCAGCATTAAGATTAAATAAGAGATCATAAGACTGACAAAGGAGACTCTTAGTGACATTGAGATCATTATTAACAAGACCTAAATCAATTTGCTTAGCAGATCTCTTGAGTATATGGGGGCTTGTCTCTGATTAACAGACTCCCTTCACTTAAAACATTGTAAGCCTTTAGACAAAGCTTTATTTTTTTTTTTACTTAATTATAAATGAAAGAATCTTTGAACCCACCCACCTGTGAGCTCCCTCTTCAAGATGTCACATCTTTTCAGGCCAAACTAATAATGTACACCTGCTACATATTGGTTTATGATTTTACCTACAATTCCTGTCTCTCTAAGATGTACAAAACAAAACTATAACCTCAGAGCCTTACTTGCTCAAGGCTTCTTGGACATGGCTCCCTGGGCCCATGGTCACAGGTTCATAATAAACCTCTTTAAAATATTTTATAGAGCTAAAATAAAACTTTGGGCTTTTTTCCCAAACACAGGTTACCCTCGCTCCTGTCTGGCCAACTACTAATTTAGTCAATTACATGACTTCCATTCAGGGTTTATAATTTGCTAGAACAATTCATAGGACTTAGAAAGTGCTATACTTAGCTTTATCTTAAAGGATACAACTCGGGAAGAGAGCAAAGAAGGGTGTTGGGGGTGTCCTGTCTGGGTGCACCACCACCCACCCAGAACATCAATGTGTTACCAACAGAGAAGCTCCCCCCAGATCTCACGGGGTGTGATGCACTGCATCACTGGCCATTGGTGATGGAACTAAGTCTCTAGCTCCTCTCCCTCCCCTGTAGCTGGGGGGCGGGAGGGTGTTGAAAGCTCCAATCCTCTGATTAAAGTACTGTAGTTGGTTCTTCTGATAACCAGCCCCCTGCCGCAAGTCATCTCATGCAAAAAGGTTCCTTTTCAAGGTTTAGCTCTGTTGTAGCACGTATCAGAATTTCATTGTTTTTCATGGGTGAAAAATAAACGAGGTATTTTGTTTATTCCTGTGTTTTGATGAACATTCATTTGGGTTGTTTCTGCTTTTTGGTGATTATGAGCGATGCTTCTGGGAACACTGGTGTTTGAGCCCATGCTTTGCACTCTTTGGGGTGTATGCCCAGAAGTGGTATGGCTGGATCATATAGTGATGCTAGATTTAACTTTTTTCTTTTTTTTTTTAGAGACAGAGTCTCATTTTATCACCCTTGGTAGGTGCTGTGGCATCACAGAATGCCTGGCTCTTTTTTTTTGTTGCAGTTTGACCAGGGCTGGGTTTGAACCCACCACCCTTAGTATATGGGCCTGGCACCCTACCCACTGAGCCACAGGCGCCACCCTTAGATTTAACTTTTTGAGGAACCACAAAACTTCTCCACAAACAGTGCACCAATTTACATTCCTATCAGCAATGCACAAGGTTCTAGTTTATCTGCAACCTTACTAACACCGGTTATTTTCAATTTTTTTAATAATGGCCATCCTATGACCCACATCTCATTGTGGTTTTAACTTGAGTTTCCTTAATGTTTGGCAATGTTGAGCATTTTTTCATGTACTTATTGACCCTTTGCATATCCTTTTAAGAGAAATGTCTTATTCAAGTCCTTTGTCCATTTTTTCATTGCTATTTTTGTTGATGTTGAGATTTTGGAGTTCTTTATACTTTCCGGATATGAATCTCTTCACAGATATATAATTTGCAAATATTTTCTCCCTTTCTATGGGTTATCTTTTTATTCTCTTGAGAGTGTCCTTTTGATGCACTAAAGTTTTTAATGAGATCCAATTTAACTATTTCTTCTTTTTTTGCCTTTGGTTTCATATCCAAGGAATTATTAGGGCTGGGCACAGTGGCGCACATCTGTAATCCTAGCAATCTGGGAGGCCAAGGTGGATGGATTGCTTGAGTGCAGGAGTTCGAGACTAGCCTGAGCAAGAGTGAGGCCCAATCTCTAAAAACTAGCCAGTGTTGTGACAAGCACCTGTAGTCCCAGCTTTACTTGGGAGACTGAGGCAAGGATCACTTGAGCCCAAGAGTTTGAGATTGCTATGAGTTATAACATATAGAGGGTGACTGGATGAGACTTCATCTTAAAAAAAAAAGAACCCCCAAAATGAAGCATCCAAGGAATTATTGGCAAATTCATGTCATAATAGTTTCCCCTGTTTTCTTCTAAGAGTTTGATAAGTTTTACCTTTTTACAGTTGTCTTTTATTCATTTTCACTAACTTTTACATATTATGTCAGATAAAGGTTTAACTGCATTATTTTGCAAATGGGTATCCTCTATGGAATGGTCTTGGTATCCTTGTTGAAAATCAATTGACTGGATGTGTGAGAGTTTATTTCTGGCTTCTGTATTCTATTCCATATATCTATATGTTCTTATAGCCTAATAGCCCTGGCTAGAACTTCTAATACTATGTTGAATAGACACGGAGAAGACACATATCCTTGGTTTATATAGTTTTGTGTTCAAAGATGATGCCTGTCTGTATGAATGTAACTGGAAGAATAGATCCGAACCCATAAATCTCTTCCATATTGCACATAGTGACTCCCGTATATCAGCTGATTGTAGTATTCAGGTTATTTTGGCATTCTGGGTGGCTTTATTGCATTATTTTAGATTTCAAGTTAATGTCTGTGAAAGAGTTTTTCTTCTTAGTCATCTCTTTTAATTCACTCTAACAGCTATTTGCTTATCCTATTATTTCCTCTTTTCTCATATGAGATGGATATTTGATGGATTCTTTTAACCTGGAAATTTTTGTATTTTATTTCTTCTTCTTCTTTTTTTTTTTTTTTTTTGAGACAGAGTCTTACTTGGTCACCCTCGGTAGAGTGCCATGGTGTCTTAACTCACAGCAACCTCAAACTCTTGGGCTCAAGTGATTCTCTTGCCTCAGCCTCCCAAGTAGCTGGGACTACAGGCACCCGCCACAATGCCCAGGTATTTTTTAGAGACAGGGTCTCACTCTTGCCCAGGCTGGTGTCAAACTCATGAGCTTAGGCAATCCACTCACCTCGGCCTTCCAAGTGCTAGGACTACAAGGCGTAAGCCACCTTACCCAGCCCTTGTATTTTATTTCTAAGTGACTTTTCTGTTTTATTTTTAGTCTTTAAATTTTTACAATTTTTAAATTGTGAAAAATATAATTTTTCCAAAAGTGACTATAATGTGTATGTATAACTGGCTGTAATTTTTATTTCTTTCAATGTTTTGTCATGTTTAGTATCAAGATCATTTTGGATAAAACTCTTAAAAATGAGTTTTTCTGTATTCTGGAAGAATTTCTGTATAATTGTGTTTCTTCTGCAAACAAACGAAAGAATTTACCCATGAGGCCATCTGGTCTTGGAGTTTTCTTTGCAGAGGTTTTCACTAATACTATTTATTACTTTCTGAAATAGACGTGAGGTTCCCCCTCTTCTTGGTGCTTTCTGTGAGGATGACTGTTACCAGCCCTAATAATGACACAAGCAAACATCGTGTGCCTCTTGATGTATGTGCTGGAAAGAACACAACATCATTTATGTAATATTTCTGCCCCCCAAAAGCCTAATCTGCATTTTGTGTTAAAATGAAAGTGATTATGCATAGCATTGTTAAAGATGATTTTGGAATTTTTCTCCTTGTACAATTTTAAGGTTGTAAACTTGACATTCTGCTTTTAATTCACCCTTACAGGATACAAATGTTTTGCAAATATGCTTTTTCTTGAAATATTTATTTCTCAGTAGGTTATCAAAGATAAGTCCATTTCCCAAAGGTTACTTTGTTTAATGTTATGATATAAGTACATCAAACAATCTACAATGATTAGACTCTTTTTAATCCTTATTGGGCAGTGCCTGTGGCTCAGCGAGTAGGGCGCCGGCCCCATATGCCAAAGGTGGCAGGTTCAAACTCAGCCTCATCCGAACTGAACAAACAAACAAAAATAATTTAATCCTTATTTTACGTATTTGTAAACATTTTGACTCAAAATACATAAAAGATTTTCCTAAAATTATCTTATGGATGTTCCCTCTCTTATGTTCTCATTAGCTGCCAATTGATTTCCTTATTTGTTCAACTATTTTAAAGTTCTTTATGATAGCTTTTATTCATAAATCAAGTGAATTCTGATAAAAATATATACTTATATGTCTACACACAGTGCACTTAAAAAAATTTCAATCTTGGTTACAACAAAAAATACCAACATTTGAAAGTAATTGCTTGGATATTAATAATATTTGAATTTAGAAAAAAACATTGGCAGTATCTATTAAAGCTAAACTTTTACAAACTGTCTGAAACCAGAAATAAAGGCTTATGTACTCCAAAGCATGTGTTCATAGCAGGTTTAGTTATACAATACCCACATTACCTATCAACAGTACTATTTATCAATAGCAGAATGGATAGAGAAATTGTGGTATACTTATATAACAGAGCAGTGAAAAAAAATAAACTATCACTGTCTGCACCAGCACAAACTTACTGGTAATTGAAAGAAGTCAGACGTGAAAGACAAAACTGTATAAAAGTCAAGAATAAAAAAACCAACCTATAATGACAGATGTTGTATTAAAATACTTTGGGGTTTATTGTGTGAAGGAAGATGGATGTAGAATTTTGAGATGTTGAAAATACCCCCTATGTTGATTTGGGTAAAAAAGATCTATACATAACTAAAAATTATCAAAGCCAGGTGGGTGGCTCATGCCTGTAGTCCCAGTACTCTGGGAGGCCGAGGTGGGTACATTACTTGAGCTCAGGATTTCGAGACCAGCCTGAGCAAGAGAGAGGGAAGCAGAGACGAGTTCCCACGTTCTCAGAACCTCAGTGTGCTTCCCTAATTTAAAGCCAAGTTGATGGGCTCCATTCCCAATTCCTGGGTCAAGTTGAATTAACCCCAACCTGGAGCCCTGGAAACTGTTATTTGCAAACATTGCAATTACATTTAGAAATACGTGCACTACCTAAGTTTGTCTTTTGAGAAAGGCTATCCACCTATAAAAAATTGCCTTGACAAAAATAGTTCTGGGCTCAGCGCCTACCTGTAGCTCAGCAGCTAGAGTGCCAGCCACATACAGGAACTGGTGGGTTCGAATCCAGCCTGGGACTGCCCAACAGCAATGACAACTACAACTACAAAACAGCCAGGTGTTATGGTGGGCACCTGTAATTCCAGCTACTTGGGAGTCTGAGGCAAGAGAATCACTTAAGTCCAAGAGTTGGAGGTTGCTGTGAGCTGTGACACCACGGCATTCTACCCAGGGCGACAGAATGAGACTCCGTCCCCTCCAAAAAGTTCTGGTTTGACTAATCATTTTGTTTAAGTGATGTGTATGTATGCAAGGTGGATCCTTAATGAGCCAGCATTGCACTAGGGATGCATATCTATGTTTACACTCTATTAGAATAGAAGGTGCTGTATATAGAATGTTGATTTGAAGCAGTGTTTTCAAAACATGCAAACTTCTGCATCTGTATTTGGAAAAAATAAAGCAAGGTGTTTGTTGCTAAAAAAATAAAAATATAAAATAAAAGAAAAATAGTCAAGTGTTATGGTGGGCCAGTATTCCCAGCTACTCAGGAGGCTTAGGCAAGAGGATCACCTGAGCCCAGGAGTTTGAGGTTGCTGTCAGCTATGAGGCCACAGCACTCCACTGAGGCCAAAGTGAGATTCTGTTTCAAAATAAGTAAGTAAATAAATAAGTAATCAAGCCATGCAATTAAGACCTATGATTTTACTGTGTGTAAACTATAGCATAACTCAAAAGTTTAAAAAATTCTGAATGTCTTTGTATTACTAATGTCATTATCTTGATGAAGTTTTAATCTGAAATATTACCCTTTCTGGATCACACTCGAATTCAAGAGATGCCAGATAGGATAGGTTTTCAGCTATTCATTCTTCTAAAGCCAAGGTTCAAGGTGAAAATCAAACGTGGAATTTTGGCCATATGCTAAGGCACTGGCATGAGAATAGTCAATGAAGCCACAGGACAGAATAGGAAGATCAGAGAAAGGTGTATGTGTCTAGGGGGACTCAAGGTAAAATAAAACACACCATAAGTCAAGGAGGAAAAAGGATTATTTGAGACCAGGCACTTTGGCTCACACCTGTAATCCTAGCACTGTGGGAGGCCAAGGCGGGTGGATAGCTTCAGCTCAGGAATTCAAGACCAGACTAACTGAGCAATATTGAGACCCCCATCTCTACTACATAAAAAAAACTAGCCAGGCATCGTGGCTAGTGTCTGTAGTCACCATGAGGAAGCTGAGGCAAGAGGTCCAAGAGTTGCTGTGAGCTATGATGATGCCATGGCACTCTACCCAGGGTGACAGAGTAAGACTCTGTCTCAATAAATAAATAAATAAATAGCCAGGTACAGTGGCTCATGCCTGTAATCCCAGCACTTGGGAGGCTGAGACCCGTGGATTGCCTGAGCTCAAGAGTTCGAGACCAACCTGAGCAAGAGTGAGACCCCCTCTGTAAAAAATAACCGGGTGCTGTGGGCAGATGCCTGTAGTCCCAACTTCCTGGGAGGCTGAGGCTATAGAATCACTTGAACCCAAGTTTGAGGTCGCTGTGAACTAAGATGACACAGCACTCTACCAAGGGTGACCAAGTGAGACTCTGTCTCAAAAACTAAAAATAAAGATAAAAATGTAAATAAATAAAAAGGAAAGAAAGAAAGAAAAAGTATTATTTGGTAAATCTTGTTACGGAAACTTAAGGAAGTATGAAGAAAACAAAAACTGATTCCTACCTCTCATCACTTACAAAGGTGAACTCGGTATGGATTAAAGTGTAACTGTGAGTGGTGAATGTGTAAATAGTTAATAAAAGGAAACAACAACATTTTGTCACCTACACACTACAAGGGACATTTTAAACAAAACCTCAAAAGTATTACCATAAGTCAATAAAAAGGGATGAATTTGTTCACATTAAAATTAAGGATAACGTTAACAGCTTGGAAGAAGTTATTTACAATGCCTGAAATAGACAAAGGACTAATACCTGCACATACAAGGAATGTCTAAAAATCACCAAGGAAGAAAACATACAGGAATGGTACTAAAATAGAAGAAAAGGCAGTTATTTTTTTTCTGAGACACAGTCTTACTCTGTTGCCCAGGCTGAGGGCCCTGGCACACATTGACCCAAGTGATCCTTCTGCCTCAGCCTCCCAAAGAGCTGGGACTACAGGTGCCCGCCATACTTCTGGTGACAACTTTCTATTTCTAGTAGAGATGGGGTCTCACCCTTGCTCAGGCTGGTCTTGAGCTTCTGAGCACAAGCAATCCACCCACCTCAGCCTCCCAGAGTGCTGGGATTACAGGCATGAGCTACCACGCCTGGCTCAAAAAAGGCAGTGTATAAAAGAGGAAACCCAAATGGCCAAAACTTGGAAAGAGATGGTCAAGTCCTTTACTCAACCTCAAAGCTGTGAATACAAACGCTAATGATATATTACTTTAGTCTGCAAAAATCAGAAAGGCGGAAGATGTTAATGTACTTTTTTTTTGCAGTTTTTGGCCAAGGCTGGGTTTTTGAACCTGTCACCTCTGGCGTATGGGGCTGGCGCCCTACTCCGTTGAGGCACAGGTGCCATCCAGAAAGGTAGAAGACTCTTGTCGGGCTCCAAGAGCAACTTGGAGTTCTGCAGAGCAACTTGCTAGTACTTATTGGTATTAAGTCTTTGCAGACCCAATGATCCAGCAGTTTCACTCCTGCACATATACTCCAAAAACTTCCGATGTAATTCTGCAAAGGGACGCGGAGGGGGAGACTCACCCAGCCTTGTTCCCAGTAGAGCAGAACTGATGCTAACTTGATTCTAAAAACACTGATGCCTGCCCTGCACCCACTATGGCCAAAACAGTCGGCAGAAACTGACTAAAGGTAAGCAAAGCACTATGAATACACTTTAAAACATTGTGCTGATGAAAAAATAAAGAGTTATACTATACTGGAATTTCAAAATAGTATATATTTTACAAAAACATACAAAGTAAAAGGATACACCTTTTACACCTTGGAATGGTTGGTCATTAATGCCAGGGGGGCTGGGGGTTGGCAGCCTTCTGCCACCTTCTACTTTTTTTGTTTTTCTTTATTAATTTATTTTTTAATTCCAGTTTGGCCAGGGTCGGGTTTGAACCCACCACCCTCGGTATGTGGGGCGCTACTCATTGAATCACAGGCACCGCCCTTTTCTTTTTCTTTTCTTATTTTAAATAAAAGGAAGTAAAGAACACATAGAATCTGCCATTGTTATCAATTTTAAGCTTACCGTTCGGGAATGTCATCTCTAGAATTTCTTCAGCTCACAAAACCGAAGCTCTATTGAATACCAACCTCTTGGTCTCCACCTCACGTCTCCTGCCCAAGCTGCAACCCCATGGCTCTGGTCTTAACAGTCTGGCTTCTTTAGACATCTCATGTGAGTGGAATCATATAGGATTTGTCTTTTTGTGCCTAGCTCATTTCACTTAACGTCCTCAGGGCTCGTGCATGTTGTATGTGTCAGAATTGCACTCTTTTTATGGCTGAATATTCCACTGCATGGAGATAAGGACATTCTCTTTATCCATTCACCTGTGGATAGACCCATATGTTGCTTTCACCTTTTGGTGACTGTGAATAATGGTGCTCTAAACACGGGTGTACAAATATTTCTTCAAGACCCTGTTTCTGATTCTTTTGGGTATATACCCTTAGGAAAAGGTACTTGCATGCCCATGAACTTAAATATCCTGAAAATCACAGAAATAAAAGCACTGAATTTTGGAATCTGAGCAAGGTCTTCACATCCCCTGACCTTTGTCCCTTCCTTCGCAGATGAGAGAACATGTTTGCTTCTCCATTTAAAAAATTATTTCTTAAACTGTTCATGGGAGACGGGGAGGGTGATCTCTAAAATAGAGGCAGAATAGGTGAAAAGGATATAAACTTACGAGGCTTGTTCTTAAAGACATTTCCACTGGAGCTTGACGTTCCCCCTTTCCTCTCCCACCTCTGGCTGTGTTAACGTTCAGTTCTGCACCTGACAACCACTTGCGGCACTTCCCAGGACTGGCTCTTTCTGAGCCCTTCCTGCTCCGTCTCCAGTCACACTAAGTGCTTGACCTATTCCAGACAAGTGCAGCATGGGTGCTGGCCGCAGGCCTTCCTGTGTCCACCTACGAGGAGCGGGCAGCACCTATGCCCAGACAGAGTTCTGTCCAGGTCCCCCTGCTTGCTTCTGGCAAGAATTTATGTCTAGCTGGAGTAAGGAAAGAGTCCAGACAATTCTTTTTAAAAAATTGTAGACAATTCTTTTACAAAATTTTATTTTTGGAGACAGGGATCTCACGAGACTCAAAACTCCTGGGCTCAACTGACCCTCCATCTTCAGCCTCCCGAGTAGCTGGAACCACAGGTGCATGGGTGCATTCTAATAATATATATATATTATTATTATTTTCTTGGAGAGGGCACTTGGATTCTAAGCAATTTTTTTTTAAACAGTCTTACTTTGTTGCCCTTGTTAAAGTGCCACGATGTCATAGCTCACAGAGACCTCAAACTCTTGGGCTCAAGAGATCCTCTTGCCTCAGCCTCCCGAGGAGCTGTGACTACAGGCACCTGCCACAATGCATGGCTATTATTAGAGATGGGGCCCTCTCTTGCTCAGGAGGTCTCTAACTCCTGAGCTCAGGCAATCCACCCACCTTGGCCTCCCAGAGTTCTGGGATTATAGGCATGAGCCACTGCACCTGGCCTAAGCAATTCTTAAACTGAACAAACTCAGCAGAATCTAGAGTTTGGAAAGAAACTATGAAACAACGTGAATGTTATGTTGCTGGGAATTTTTAGAACTCTGTCCTGCTTAACTTTCCCAGCACCTCTGTGAGATAAATATGATCAGCCTCTCCATTTTACAAACGATACAACTTCATACAATTTGGTGAAGTCCCCACACGAGGAAAAGAGCAGACTTGAGATTTAAACCTGCTGAGCCCCCCTTCTTGTGACTGGATTATACTTTCACATTCTCTATGGTCATGGCTTGATATTCCTCTCAAAATGCAACCTGTGGAGTTGATTCCGCGGCCCTGATGTGACTAGACTCGTATTGCATACAATAGCACTATGCTCCCCCCCCCCCCAAAAAAAAAATAGCACTATGCCTTCTCTCGGCCTGGACACTCTTATTAATGGAGTCAAGGTTGCACAGCCCACCTGGCACATTTGGCTCATAGAGAGTCTACGGTCAAGATAATTATCACAGATCTTGTCATACGAATTGGTTAGAAGCCGCAGGTAGTCTGCAAAAAAGGGGTAAGAATTCATTCCTCAGAGAATTGTAAACATTGTTGATTGTTTAACCTGTAGCCATTTTTTTCTTCTTTTCTTTCCTAACGTTCTCAGGGGATGAAAAGCAACATTTATTCTGCACCTACTGTATGCTAAACTCAGTGCTAGGTGCTTATCTTGGGTCCTATAGTCAAAGAGAAGATGCTCAAGGAAGTTAAATAACTTGATAGCAAAAGTCTGATCTCTCTGCAAAAGCTCATGACTTTCCCATGCTGTCTGATTCCATTTGTGCTTTTGGCCCAGGAGGGCCATAGGTGCTGTGGGGACCCAGCCTCAGGCCAAGTGCCAAGGGCACTGTCGAGCACCAAGCCCCTGGAGACAGAGGAGTCCTTGCCCCCAGTCCCTGCCCCCAGCTGAGGGGCTGCAGCGCTACCTAGCGGCACCCCAAGCCCCAGGCACCCAGTTCACAGCCTGCAGCTAGCCCATGGGAGATGAACAGGGCCTGCCCTGCCTCAGTTCAGGTCTGGAAAGCGAGAGCCAGCTCCAGAGCTCCATGTACAGCTCCACTGTACCCTCCGGCCAGTCGGTGTCCGTCACTCCTGTGGGGCCCGGAGCCTACAACCCTCTGCAGGCTGGTCTCAGAAACTGGCCACACTACGTCCAGCTTTGTGACTGTGCCCTGAGAGGTGCTGGCCTAGAACTGAGGTGAGGGTGGACAAGAAAGGAGAGGCGGCCAATCCAGGGACGAGGAAAGACACCCACAGAGGGAATGACGCTGAGCGGGTGTGTCAGGCAGCTCAGCTCCCCCACGGTTGCAGAAGGCTTTCACTAGCCATAATCAGTACAGCTGGCCTGGGGCAGCCAGCCTGGGAGTACCACCGGGGCTCTTCCCTACTGGGGTCAGTATAGCGGACCTGATACAGGACATTTGGCGCCCCAGACAGCTCAGCAGAGCTGAGTCTCCACCTTGGCGGTGTCGGTGCGAGGGCAGCCGGCAGAGGAACCAGCGGGCTGGATGATAGGCAGGGAGGGGAGCCTCTGACCCCCACCGGAGGCTCCAATAGCCAAAGGGGCTAAACAACTGCTGGGGAGACACCTGTGCCTTGGTGTGTCCTCCACTTTACACTTAGGACTAAATGTGGAACCCCCATTTCCTATGCCTAGGTCAATTTCATGTGACTTTCCTAGGCCTCAATTCCATGAATGGACTGTATCCATTCATTGATACATTCATTCACCTTGCCCCTGGGAAGGGACTGTATCCATTCATTGATACATTCATTCACCTTGCCCCTGGGAAGGGACTGTGTCCATTCATTGATACATTCATTCATCTTGCCCTGGCAGAAGGGACTGTGTCCATTCATTGATACGTTCATTCACCTTGCCCCAGCGGAAGGGACTGTGTTCATTCATTAATACATTCATTCACCTTGCCCCAGCAGAAGGGACTGTGTTCATTCATTAATACATTCATTCACCTTGCCCTGGCGGAAGGGACTGTGTTCATTCATTTCCTGGCCAAGGAACCCATGCACCTATACATATCCCTAGATAAAGTGCCCGGACGGGAGAGACCGGGAGAGAAACAGAGAGAGCTTTTCTCTTCCCATTTGAGTTCTTTCTCTCTACCAGGAGCTTTTGTGTTTTTTGTATTCTTTTCTGTAAATAAATTCTGTCTTACCACTGATCTGTGGTCCTCGGATTTATTCTTCAAATCACCGAGACCAAGAATCTGAAATTCCAGTATCAGACCTTAGTACCCACCAGGATGCGGGTGGGGGGTTTCCAGAACTCTGGCTGGAGGCACTCCAGGAGTCTGGGGAGGGGATTGGTGGTTTCTGACCTGGTTTTCTAAAATGGCCGCTTATGAGACTTCCTTTCCCACATGCCCCACAGACACGCTTGTCCCCTGACTCCCCATGCCCTGGTTCTCCTCTTGGAACCGCCCCCGCAGCCCTTCTTCCTCCCTCATCTTCAACCCCAGGTGCCCTGGATAGGCCGTCCCCAGACCTGCAGCCGTGAGTAGGGTCCCGACTTGGTACATGGTTCTCCCAGATCGCTCATTAATTTAACAGTCTCCACAGAAGAATATATATTTCTTCTCAGCAAGCTGAAGCTGGTTTTAGCTGATCACTTCTTCCTTCCTCCTGTGTCACAATCCATCTGCTTGCCCAGCAGAGCTGGACTCATTCTCTGCAGGGTTTCTACTTGTTAAAAGGATTCACTTAGCCCTCAGCAACTGCATTTTCTTTCTTAGTTGGTCTGATGGTCTCAGAATCCACCTCTGACCCTTTTTCAAAATTAAGACATTTATCCATGTTCTCCTTGGAAATTCCAAACTGCTATCCAAAATTTCCTGGATATTATTAAATTATAAATTCTATTTCATCTGGACCTGGGGGCTTGAAAGCACCAAAAACAATTAGAAATAGTCGCTTTGACCCATATTCTACCTATCAACTTCTTTGAAGAAGGTTTATTCACGTGTTTCTAGTTTCAAGATATTTTCCAATGAAGATGGTGAAATCTAAATTAGAAGTGAGTCATCCACGAATGGATTAGTAAATTGTGGTACATGTATACCATGGAATATTACACAGCCTTAAAGAAAAATGGGGACTTTACCTCTTTCATGTTTACATGGATGGAGCTGGAACATATTCTTCTTAGCAAAGTATCTCAAGAATGGAAGAAAAAGTATGTAATGTACTCAGCCCTACTATGAAGCTAATTTATAGCTTTCTTATGAAGGTTATAACTCAACTATAGCACAAGAATATGGTGAAAGGGGCAAGGGGGGGGAATTTGGGGTGGAGGGAGGGTAATTGGTAGGGCCACACCTAAGGTGCATCTTAGAAGGGTATAGGTGAAACTTACTAAATGCAGAATACAAATGTCTTCATACAATAACTAAGAAAATACCATGAAGGCTATGTAAAAACAGTTTGATGAAAATATTTCAGATTGTATATGAAACCAGCACATTGTACCCCTTGATTGCACTAATGTACACAGCTATGATTTAATAATAATAAAAAAAATAAATGAATAAAAAAAAGTGAGTCATTTTTCTGTTATTAAATGATCAGCTTTGTTATTAAATATTTTTGATTTGTTAGCTAATGCTATGTTATTGAGTATTTAGCAGCCGCTTACTGCACGGATACCTTTGTCTGCTGAGTTCTTTATGGACGTGCCTTAATTCTAATAATCTCATGAGGTAGAAGTTATTACCTCCATTACAAACAGTATAAAATGATCACATTTCTATAGAGAAACAGAAATTAAGGCTCCCAGAGGTTAAGAAAATGCCCATGCTTGTGTCCCTAGTCGGGGACAGAGGGCGGACCACAGCCCCCAGGCGCTCTGCTGCCCCGGAGTGAGCACCCTTCCTGCAGCTGCCCACTCATGTCTGCCCCACACTCATCTCTGCCCCCAGCACAAGTGTGGGCTGCCCCCCTCCCCTTCTTGGCTTTTTCATTGTGAGGGTTGATTTTGTGTGTCAACTTGTTTGACAGGGCCGTGCCTGGGTGTGTCTGTGAGAATGTTTCTGGCTGAGATTAGCATTCCGGAGGTCACCCTGAATCAGCAGATCCCTGCACCAAGCTGGGGGGCCTATCCCACAGGAGACCTGCATACAGCAAAAGGTGGGTTAAGGGAGCGTTGCTCTGTGTCCTGCCGCCTTGGAGCAGGGACATTGGTTTTCTCCTGTACTTGTCATACAGGGTTCCCCCACTTGGGGATGAACAGGGAGCCCCCACTTTCCGAGCCTGGGTGAGCTCAGACATCGGTTTCATCACAGACTGCTATCTCTAGGCACGAACGGGCTTCCCTTTCTGGGCGGTTCCTCCTTGAGCGGGGAGCACACCCCCTAAGTCCTCACCCGGCACAGAGACCTCAGGGACTGCCTTCCTGTGCTAATTTTATTATTATTTTTGGATTATTTTCTGCCTGCAGACCTCTGGCCAATTGTGACATATTTCCCGAGACCCCCTGCCCACAGGATAGTAAAAGCAGAATTTTTTTTCTGGTAGACTGCCGTGGCTTCATAGCTCACAGCAACCTCCATCTCGGGTTCGAGAGATTCTGTTGCCTCAGCCTCCCCCGTGGCTGGGACTATGGGCACCCAGCACAACGCCTGGCTATTTTTGGACATGGGGTCCCGCTCTTGCTCAGGCTGATCTGGAACTCCTGAGTTCAAGCAGTCCACCCGCCTTGGCCTCCCAGAGTGCTGGGATTACAGGCGTGAGCCATCATGCCCGGCTTCAAAAGCAGCATTTATGTTCCCAAGACTGAAGACCTGGAGTGGGGGGGGGCTTCCCAGTTGGGTTCCCCCCTCTGCTGCTGGATGTTCTTTTCTTTCTCTTTTACTAATCAATCTCTCTGTCCATCTTTTGCTGTCAATAGACTCTGTCCTGTTGCTTACCAGCGTGGCCTGCAGTTTCATTCTTTATAACCCTGAGACAGAGGACTTGGCATAGAGAGAAGTTCTGGCAACAGGCCGTGTGCTGTGGGCTCTCCTGGCATCAGGCTTCAGGCTGGGATTGAACTGCCACACACATTACCCTGGGCGGGCAGGCTGCCCTGCCGGCGTGGGGCTTCCCAGCCTCCTGCTGCAGGAGCCAATTCCTCACCATCAATTTGCCTCTACTCCCTGCTGGTCCAGTTCACGAAATCACCTGACTAACGCTTAGTCCTTGGCACCAGCACCTTGTTTGGAACCTCAGCCTGGAATTCAGATCTAGAGTTCCGCGTTGTGCCACTGGGGAACTTGTTCTTGGACATTTGCCGTTTGCTTCCATCTTTCCTAAACGCTCTGTTAAACTTTAGGATTACCTGTGTGCAATGAGCGTAACCGCGTAGGTTGTGATGGCCACCCTTCCCTTCGGCTCTGTTTCATATTGATAGCATAAGGACTTGTTTTGAACCCCTCATTTCTTTCAAACCATGTTCCCATCTTTAGATTGAAACAGGCACAATTGTCTATCTGGAGGTTTAGATACAGAATTGAAGTTATCCTTATCTACAGTCAAGTGTGTCTGTGCTCAGAATTCCCTTGCTTAGTTTTCTGTTCAAGATCTCATCACTTTTTACCTTTTCAACCCGTACTTCTTTCATGGTAGAGTTAGAATGACAATTTTTAAAATTCCTTTTTCTACTGACTGAGGGACATAGTTGACTTCAAGGCACGTCAAGATTTATAAATTGTGTAGTTTTTGTGTCTGTTGTTGGTCAAATGAGAATCTCAGCAGTTTTCACATTCCACTGATGTCTATCTGTCGGTAGGGAGGCGGCTCGTTCTTCTTTCTTCCCCTTTTTACTTGAATCTTGCTTTATAAAATCTCCTCTCTTTCATACTCTATTCTGTTATTTCTAAGTTTTTTTCTAAAAATACTATGAAGTGCACCTTTTTCTTGACAGAAAGAAAGAGATAGAGAAGAAGGAAAGAAGAGAAGGAGGAAAGGAATGAAGAGAGAGAGAGATTGTGAAATACACAGGGGAAATCAACATTAAATCAGGAGCAGCTTTTGATGCCGCTTTGCCTTCAACTTGCCAAAATAACATATTTGGGTTCCACTTCATAGTACTTTTCTTCAGGTTTTAATGCTTTGAGAGCCACTACTATTAATTTTAAGAGACTTTTTATCTACTATTAGTGTATCTAATAGAGAATTTATTCCTCAAGAAATATTTTTGCTCAATGGCATTAAATGAGAATGAAAAATATGTGTCCTTGTCCTCAATGATCTTCCTGAGGCAAAAAAAGGTTCACTTGGCCTACAGTCAGAGCATCTGAGGACATTCCTGATTACCTGGTACCTAGCTTCTGCATAATGATCTATCAGGGTATTCTTTTTTTAATTTTAAAATTTATTTTTAATTTGCATACAAATCATGGTTCTTCTCCTTTTTTTTTTTTTAATTGAGTATCACTCTGTTGCTCTTGGTAGAGTGCCCTGGTGACATAGCTCACAACAACTTCAAACTCTTGGGCTTGAGCAACCCTCTTGCCTCAGCCTCCCCAGTAGCTGGGACTATAGGTACCTGCCACAATGTGTATCTGGTTTTTCTCTTTTCTTTTTTTTTTGGTAGAAATGAGACCTTGTTCTTGCTCAGGTGGGCAGATCACCTGATCTCAGGCCTCTCAGAGTGCTAGGATTACAGGCGTGAGCCACTGTGCCCAGTTCAATACATGTTTTTTGATGTACAGTTCTATGGGTTTTGAATGCCTGGGCATTTACCTATCACCATAAGCAAGATACAGAATTCGTGCACCTCCCAAAATTCCTTGACGAGGCACTTTGGTTGTCAGCCCTTCTCCAAAGCCACCCCCTAGTAACTACTATTCTGATGGTTTTCTAACCATAAGGTCGACTTTTCCAGAATCCATACATACACACATGCACACACGCACACAATATATAGCACTTAGTCTGGCTTCTTTCACTTAACTTAATGCAGTGGTTCTCAACCTGTGGGTCGCGACCCCTTTATAACAATGAAAATACATCCTGTATATCAGATATTTACGTGACGATCCATAACAGTAGCAAATTTACAGTTATGAAGTAGCAATGAAAATAATTTTACAGTTGGGGGTCACCACAACATGAGGAGCTGCATTAAAGGGTCGCGGCATCAGGAGGCCTCGGGAAGGCTGAGAACCACGGCCTTCGTGTGTTTGGGAACCAGCCGCGCTGTTAGACACACCTGCAGTCATTCTCTTTCTGGCTGAGCAGCACGTCATTATGTGGCAGGACCACGCTGTGTTCCACTGCTCCTTGGTGAAGAGACATCAGGGTTTTTCCAAATTCCACTACTATGAACAGAACGATCATACATATTTGTATACATGTATAAATTTAGATGAACAAAAGTTTTCATTTCGCTTGGGCAAATGCCTGGGAGTGGGATTGCTGGATGTATTGGTTTCCGGTGGTTGCCATAACAATTTACCACAAACTGTTGGCTTCAAATGACAGAAATTTAATCTTTCACAGTTCTCTAGTCTAGAAGCCCCAAATTGGGTCAGGTGTGGTGGCTCACGCCTGTTATCCTAGTACTCTAGGAGGTCACGGCAGGTAAATTGCCTGAGCTCATGGTTGGAGACAAGTCTGAGCAAAAGAAAGCCCCCCGTCCCTAAAAATAGTTGGGTACCATGGCGGGCACCTATTGGGTGCCATGGTGGGCACCAGCTACTTGGGAGGCTGAGGCAAGAGAATCCCTTGTGCTCAAGAGCTAGAGGTTGCCTTGAGCTATGACACCTTGGCACTC
The DNA here is from genome assembly GCA_963573935.1 of Arctocebus calabarensis. Taxonomy (NCBI): domain Eukaryota; kingdom Metazoa; phylum Chordata; class Mammalia; order Primates; family Lorisidae; genus Arctocebus; species Arctocebus calabarensis. The sequence goes on from CAUYON010017712.1 coordinate 32,197, forward strand.
TACTGAGGGTGACAAAATGAGACTCTGTCTCAAAAAATATATATAAAATAAAATAGAAGCTCCAAATCAAGCTGTCAGCAAGGCTGTCCCTCTGCTAGCTTCTGCCAGCTGCCAGCTGCCTTGGCTTGTGGCCAAATCCTTACGATCTCTGCGTGCATCTTCACCTTGCCTGTTCCTGTCCTGTCTTCTCTGCACGGTCACATCCCGGGCTGCAGGCTCCCCTGTGACTCCAGCTGACAGAGAAGCACATTTACTCTGAGTGCGTACAGCTCCCCTCTGATGCTTACTCACCGACTTGAGGGTGTGTGGGGAAGCCGAGGGTCACTGTAGGCAATATAACATTTTCCTTACTACTGCTTTTTGAATCCTGTTACTTCCTGTCTGGGTTCTTGGTTGCAGACAACAGAGATCAATTCTGGTTAAGGTAAGCAGAAGACTTTTTGTAAGGACGGTGGATGGAAAGTCTAGATTCCTGGACTTGGAAAAGGCGCATAACCAGGGGTGCAGGGGAAGCCCAGCAACCTGCTTCTAACACTGCGGCCTCGGGCACCTGCTCCGTGTTACAGGACTCTCGGCTCTGCCGCCCTGGCCAGGACCATTCCTGCCTCTCCTCTTTGCATTATCCCTCCAGATTTAAAGTCCTAGGGAGGACTAACTAGGGAGTTGGGAAAGCTCTGCCTGCCCGTCCTCGTTAGCTGCTCTGCTGGGTCCTCCCCTCCTGCACATTTGGTTTCTTCCGACATGGGAAGTGTGTAAACTTCTGTGTAGCTAAAACAAAACGAAAACAAAAATCACAAATGTCTGCTACATATTCTACATACTTCCTTGAACAATTTTTTTCCAGTAGGGATGACTGAGTGTTATTCTTTCACTTTTAGCTCCATAGAGGAGGAGTCTGCCTGCTCAATGTCTTTTTTTAAATTAAGTCCTATACACATAGATCACGAATACATTTATACAATGTGTTGATTATTTATACAATTTGGAGTACTTACATCAAATTAATTAATGGAGCTTTCACCTCATTTACTTATTATGTTAAGACATTTATGTTCTATCCTTGATAGATTTGACTTGTACCCTTGCAATATGCTCCATAGGTGTGGTCCCACGGATCACCCTCCCTCAATCAGCCCTCCCCCCTTCTCCCTTCCCCCTCCACTTCTCTCCTTCATCCTGGGCTATAGTTGTCTTCGTGCCTTTAACCTCTGTCACTGCCATGGTTTGGAACAAAGCGGAGGAACATAAAACTGAAACTCACAGTCCTGTCTTGACTAGAACCTCTCACACCGCCCAGATTTCTTCACTGTTGCTGTTGCTCTGAGAGTCCTTGTTGCTGGCTCACAAGGTCATAACAAAACTCGCCTTATAATTTTTAAAAACAAAATTTCTGCCAGCTGTGGTGGCTCATGCCTGTAATCCCAGCACCTTGGGAGGTGAACGTGGAAGGATTCCTTGAGGCCAGGAGTTCAAGATGAGCCTGGGTAACATAGCAAGACCTCATCTCTACAGACAATAAGAAAAATTAGCCAGGCATGGTGATGGGCATGTGTAGTTCTAGCTACTCTGGAGGCTGGGACAGAAGGATCACTTGAGCCTGGGAGTTTGAGGTTGCTGTGAGCTATGATCATGCCATTGCACACAAGCCTAGGTGAAACAACAAACAAGTGAGCAAACAGCAACAAACCCTCAATTTTTAAAAGGCCAGAGCAATGGTAAAGGTACTGTAGACCATCCTCAGGAGGCACGCAATCTGTGACAGCTACAGTTCCTCCTTAGACTCCCTTAACCACCCATCTTCTTGTCCCCTTGGTTGCCACCCACATGCACCAGGCAGTGTGTCCACTTCTCCTACTTTACAATTGGTATTTGTCTTTCGGAGTGGCTGCCCATGGGCCAAATGACACTACCCAAGGGCTGAGAGAATCGACTCTCCTAGAGGTAAATGCTGGCTCTGGGGAAAGGAGGATGAACAGCAGCCAGGCACTGGCTTTCCCCCCCTTTCTCTCCCCCATGGGCTATTCTGAGATGTGGCTCCTTTGGCAACGGGATTGGGAAGCCACAAGGGTGTGATGAGTGGAAATTCTGCTGAATGAAGAGCCGCAGCTCCTGCAGTAACGGGGATGCCTCCCCCGACCATCTCCACTGGCCTCCCTTTTCTTTTTACTTCGCCCTCATTGCCCTGGGCCTCCATTTCCCATGCAAAATGTTAGCATCCTAATCCTTGCCTCTGGCTCTGCTTTCTAGAGGATCTGGAAGAATAAAACTCCAACTGCACTGCTTTATGTAGAGTGGGTTTTATGAGGCATGGGCAAGAATATGCATATTATTTTCTGAATAAATCTCCTCAAGTATTTCAGAACTTTGGACATCTTCCTTAGTTATAAGAGATCATGATTTGCTTTTAAAGTTATAAACGAAATAGCTTTTCTAAAAATGTACTCAGATAATCAATGTCAGCGTCTGTCTCTTTAAATAACTCAATACAGAGATGAGCCAGAAGCAGGAGATGAATTTTAAACCGACTCCCAGTAATTTACTCTGCTACACTACTGCTGGCCTGGTGTGAGGCTTTTATCCACATCCAAACTGCTCTGGAAGGAGAGAGAGAGAGTTTGCTTTCACTCTTAGCAGAGGTTCCAAACAAATTTAATATTCTAGAAAATATGGTTTTGATGCTATCAATTTGTAATTTGTACATGCGGACAGCAAGGATTTATAAAGCTCTCTTTCTGGGACAAAGTTCAGAGGCGGGGGAAAGCTGAGATTCTGGTGCTATTAAATGGATGCAGAATAATATAAATGAACATTAAGTGGCTGGAATGGGGACAGGCAGGAAAACTTGTGCTTTTCCAATCCTTGTCAAACTTTTGTCAGGACACAAAAGCAGTTTAGCAGATTGATGTTTACTAACCACAGAGGTATATTAAGAATCATGTAGGAAGGCCGGGAGCAGTAGCTCATGCCTATAATCCCAGTGCTCTGGGAGGTCCAGGTGGGTGGATTACCTGAGCTCACAGGTTTGAGACCAGCCTGAGCCAGAGCAAGACCTCATCTCTAAAAATAGCTGAGCATTGTGGCAGGCACCTGTAGTCCCAGCTACTTAGGAGGCTTAGGCAAGAGAATCATTTAAGCTCAAGAGTTTGAGGTTGCTGTGAGCTGTGAAGCCACAGCACTCTACTGAGGGCAACAAAGTGAGACTCTGTCTTAAAAAAAAAAAAATCTATACAGTAGTTATGCCTTCTCATAATAATTTTATCATTCTAGCACTCTCATATCTTAAGTCTAAACTGAAATATTAAATGAGGAACACTGGATCTTTAGAAAAATCATTGCACTCTGTTGACAACAGAATTTAAAATCACTTCACCTCAAAAAGGCTCTTGGAAGCTTCTATTTCTCTAGATCCTCTTGTACTTTTCACTACCACCAAATAATTTAATTAAAACCATACCAGCTTGTCCTGCTCTCTGTTTTCTTTTGATTCTGTCTTCCTGAGAAGAGCATAAACGTCTTTAGCTTATATCCTTCATATGGAAGTGTGGGTGACTAAATATATTGGCTTTATAGTAGGGCTGAGTACATTGGATACTTTTTCTCCCATTCTTGGGATACTTTACTAAGGATAATGTGTTCCAGCTCCATCCATGTAAATATAAAAGAGGTAAAGTCTCTGTCTTTTTAAAGGCTGCATAATATTCCATGGTGTACATATACCACAATTTATTAATCCATTCATGGGTCGATGGGCACTTGGGCTTATTCCATGACTTAGCAATTATGAACTGGACTGCAATAAACATTCTGGTGCAAATATCTTTTTTATAAAGTGATTTTTGGTCTTCAGAATATATACCTAGTAGAGGAATTGCAGGATCCAACAGCAGGTGTATTTTTAGATCCCTGAGGATGGGGAATGGAGGGGTGAGGGGAGGATGGATGGATGGAGGGTAATCGGAGGGACCACACCTATGGTGCATTTTATAAGAGTACATGTCAAATCTACTAAGTGTAGGGCATAAACGTCTTAACACAATAATTAAGAAAGCGAGGTAAAGGCTATGTTAAGCAGTTTATTGTATTTCAAATTGTATATAAAACCAGCACATTGTACCCCATAAATGCATTATTGTACACAGCTGTGATTTAATAAGCAAACAAACAAACAAAATGAAAAACCTCTTTAGGGCCATTGCCTCTGTCTCTACACTACCTTTGTGCCTTCAGGGCATGTAACAATCCCTGGGCACATAATAGATGCTTTGCAGCTACTTTATGGAGATGTTGTGGAGTTCACAAAGGAAGCTGTGCAAGGTGCATAGAAACAGCAGCTGGCCTGTGATGAGTGCCCAGCAGTTGCTGGCTGTTATTAACACCTTGAGCTCCTCGCTCATTTACAGTGTTTAACACGAAGCCTTCCAGGAAGGGTCAGGCTACTGGAGAAGACTGCCCAGGACTTGGAAAGGGGCTGCTGGTTCGTGTGGTGTCCACTGAACCGGAGGGAGCTAGTTATGAGTTAGAGTCATTAGGGCAGCCCGACAGGCCTGCAGCACCCGGTTGCAGGTCACCTGTGAGGAGGAGTCCTGTGCAGCGATGTCTTGCTAGTTACCTGTAGATCCGACTAGTAATGTTCGAATGTTTCTGTTACTCTCCATTCTGGAGGTATTGCTTTTAGGTGATTTTTCTCTTCTTCACAAAAGATTTCTTTCTTTTTTTTTTTTTTGCTGTTTTTGGCCAGGGCTGGGTTTGAACCTGCCACCTCTGGTATATGGGGCTGGCGCCCTACTCCTTTGAGCCACAGGTGCTGCCCAACTCAAAAGATTTCTGTCCAGACTAAAAGCACAGAGTTGTCATTTTCATTAATTTCCATGAAAAGACAGCTGTTTGCCTCAGCGGCGTGTTCTCCTCTGTGGCATTTTGTGACGTTCTTGTAGTTCAGAATTTTACAATGGTTCTGCATTATCCTACAACCAACACTTACACATCATTGGATGGTATTTTTTCTCATCTCAGATCCTCAGTGGGATACTGGAACCTCTTATTACCCCCCAAACGTGAAGAATTTTGGTGTCTCTCAGATCTGGCGTACTGAATTAGTACTTGGAGCTTATCTGTAGGCCTCTTTCAGGTAAAACAGATGTCCTAACACAAGTGACTGTTAAATGAGGTTCTGAATGACCACCAGTTAAAGATAGTTTAACACATCAAGGGGCATATATGTTATGGAATATTAAGCATTTATTGAAAGGATGTGGCAGGGCAGGTCTGAATCCTTTGGAGGGATGCTCAAGGTACTTTTTAAAGCAAGTTTCAAGATACTATTATAATCACATGCTATTTTTGCAAAACAAAACATATGCCAGTCTCCTGCCCCCAGGGGACTGTAATGCCATCTACGTGCATCTCCCTTTGAACACACTTGTGTACCTGTGAGGAGAGAAAGCCGAAGGGCTGTACCCAGGCACTCATGGGGGGGGCGGTGCAGGGGATCGTCAGTTTTCCTCTTCATATACATTTGGACGAAGTCATAACAAACGATATGCTTTTTATTTTTATTTTTTGAGACAAGAGTCTCACTTTGTCACCCTTGGTAGAGGGCTGTGGCATCATAGCTCACAGCAACCTCAAACTCCTGGGCTCACACGATTCTCTCGTCTCTGCCTTCCAGGTAACTGAGACTACAGGTGTCCACCAGAACACCTGGGTATTTTTAGAGATAGGGGCTCGCTCTGGCTCAGGCTGGTCTCAAACCCATGAGCTCAGGCAATCCACCTGCCTCAGCCTCCCAGAGTGCTGGGGTTACAGGCGTCACCCACTGCGCATGGCCTTGACATGCTTTATTTTTGTATTTTAGAAATCTATTTGTTTTTTTAGGCAAGCTGTCATCTGTATTGCCCAGGCTGGAGTGCAGTAGCTTGATTATTGCTCACTGCAGCTTCAGACTCTTGGGCTCAAGCGATCCTTCTGCCTCGGCCTCCTGAGTAGCTGGACTATAGGTGCTCAACACCACTCTTTGCTAGTTCTTTCTTTGTAGAGATGTGGCTGGTTACCCAAGTTGATCTGAAATTCCTTCTTTCAAGCAATCCTTCTGCTTTGGCTTCTGAAAGTGCTAGGATTATAAGCATGAGCTGCCAGGTCTGGCCTAGGAATCTATTAAATTGGATTTAAATGGGAAAATATGGTTCTAACTGAAAATAAAATAGCTGCCCTAGAGACTTTTATTTTTCCTCTTATTTCTGTTATAAAATGAAAGCTGTCTCTTGGGACTGGGGGCAGGGATCTTAATCACCCAATGCCGAGTGTGCACATCTGGGTTCTTGAAAGTGGTCTAGCTTGGTGCAGGCACCTGCTGTGTTTCCCAGCTCCCAGGTCAGTGCCACCCTTCCAGGGCCTGAATTGTCCCTTTCTAAATTAACAATGAGGCTTCCTTTCCCCTCCTGATTGAATTTAGCTCAGGTGACAGTTGTAGGGGTCTTGCTTAGTCTATCACTCTTCCCCAGAGCAGGTAAAATCTCTCATTTCTGGAGATTGCCTGCCCCAGTGCTTTCAAATGACTTCTTCTTTAGTCTGAGTATTTGCCATGGGAACTATATTCAGGCAGCAAGTCCATGGTCATGTGATGAGGCTTTTCACAGCCTTCCATCAAGGTGTCTGTGGCAAATGGTGCTTTTTGCATCCTAATGTCCTTTCCTCTTTCTCAGTGACAAGCACCTCTCAGTTTTTAGCTGAACACATTGCCATCAGCTTCTCTTGCAGTTGTGGGAAAGAAATCCTCATAACCCTGGCAAGAGTACGGCCATTTTAGGAAAAGAGGATGAAAAGCAGGTCAGAAACCAAACTGTATGATCACAGCAAACCCCTTCCCTATCTCTTGGAATGTTCAAGGTCATTGTTGCTGGGAAACTACAGAGCAGTAACGTCTACTCTGGCCTTGGCTTGTAGCCAATTAAGGGAGTAACTTCTTGATTTGTCCCTATGCAAAAATCAGTTCCTCCGAAGAAGAGATGACTGCCTCTGGGAGCCCCCCTCCTACATTTAGCCCTGACTGATAAGGGATAATAAAAGACACTTGCAAATGTGTGGACGTGAGCTGACTCCTGGGCAGACTTACGGCTCTTTCTCCTCTCTCTGCTAATAAAGACTTTCCAGTCCCTGGACTGACCTCTTCTTCTTGCGAACCCTTCGCCTGTTCCCCTCAGCAGTTAGATGTGGCTATGTGAGTAGGTGTTGGCCACACTAAGCTAAATTACTGTGTGGAAAATTCTAGAAAGTCTTCTAAGTCAGGAGCACAGGCTCTGCCCACTCTCCATCCTCCATCCTGAAGGCTGGACTACAATATGGGCTGACCCTGGAGCCACAGCATGAACAGTGGTCCAACTCAGGGGACAGTAGGGCGGCATGACTGAAGGGCCTAGGGTGGGACTTCTTTGAAGGGAAAGAAAGAGAAACTTTACTTTTTTTTTTTTTTTTGAGACAGAGTCTCTGTCATCCTGGGTAGAGTGCCATGGCATCGTTATAGGTCACAGCAACCTCAAACTCTTGGGCTGAAGATATCCTCCTGCCTCAGCCTCCCTAGTACCTGGGACTACAGGCGCCCCCGCAACACCAGCTAATTTTCCTATTTTTAGTAGAGCTGGATCCTGCTCTTGCTCTGTTGGTCTCAAACTCCTGAGCTCAAGAGATCCACCAGGCACAGCCTCCCAGAGTGCTAGGATTACTGTATGAGACACTGCACCAGCAGCTTCTATTTTGAAGCCATTGTTATTGAGGGTTTTCCGTCACAAACCAAGCTAGTCCTAGATTATAAATTGAGGTTTTCAAACTCTGTTCAACGATTGGTTGCTTGTTGAGTCATTGTTTAAGTTTCTAATCAGCACAGCCCGAACTGCCACCTGGTGTGTTTCTGAGTGGCGTCAGCTCCTGTGCAGTGGGCTGCCAGAGTAACGATGTCACCATATCGAGGGCACCGTGGCTTCTGTGTGGCTTTCCACCCAGCATGCTAATATTTGAAGTGATCAGTAAAAGCTTTTTCACAAGTAAAGAAAACGCCTTCGCAATCTTAGCAATATATAAAACAAGACAAAAAGTAAGAAACCTTGAGAATTAAGCACCGTGGCTGCATTAATGGATTCAAGATCATCATTTTTCCCACAAAGTTAAGATACCTGGGGAACTCCAAATGCCAGTGATGTGGCTGCAAATGTTATCTGTGTGCTTATTTTTTTATATTAATGCAAAAGGTTGTTTCTGTATCTGTTGATATATATTCAGGGTGTCACTAAAGTTTGTGTACAATTTAAAATAGTGTGCAATTTCAAATTGCACATAAACTTTATGGACACCTGGTATAATGTATATAATATATATATCTTTTTTTTGAGAGAGAGAGAGTGCCATGCCATGGTGTCATCATAGCTCACAGGAACCTCAAACTCCTGGGCTCAAGTAATCCTCTTGCCTCCGCCTCCCATGCTGAGACTACAGGCATCTGCTACAATGCCTGGGTAGTTTTTCTATTTTTAGTAGAGCTAGTGTCTCACTCTTGCTCAGGCTAGTCTTGAACTCCTGAGCTCAAGCAATCCACCCACTTTGCCTCCCATAGTGATAGGATTGTAGGTGTGAGCCACTGTGTCTGACCTGTATTATATTTTTAATTTTGTTGCGACATAGCTCTTTCAGAAGTCAACACCTTTAAGGAGCGGTCTGGAAGTGAGAGTGCCAGTTCTGCATTGCAAAGGCGGACAGACTGTTGGTGTGAGTGTCCCTGCCAGGAGCCAGGGGGCCCTACCTGCTGGCCCCTTGTCAAAGAGTAGATTATAAATTAGCATGGTGTCCACTTATGAAAATATCTTTGCCTCCCAAGTAGCTGGAAATACTTGGATCTTATTCCTGTTCAAAGATTTCTATAAAGCACAACTTCACAGTAAAGGACTCTGACCAAGAAGTGGAATTAGTGTTCCTTCAAGGGCATTTTCATCATTCAAAGACATTTTCATTGGCAACCCAAGTCTTGACTCTATTTAATTTAATATGTTAAAGATGAAAAAAAAATCGTTGTAGTCATATTCAACTTATAATTTAAACATTGAAATATTCCACAAAAACTGCAAAACAAAAATATGCAAGAGAATTGAATATAAGAAAGCTGTGTTTAGGTCATGGGATTGTATGGGATAAAGCCCGGTGCTATTCACAAAGTTAAGCCTGTGCCTTGCTATCCTCCTTCACGCTCCTTCCACCAGTAGGTTACTGCCATACAATTTTTAGAATTTTACTTTTTCACCACCTGGCACCTACTTACCCCGCGCTTTGCTGCACTACTCCACCAATCCTTCCAATAGGTTTCTTTGACCTATTCGTGTTCAGCTAAAATGTCACATCCATGAGGGTTTTGTTCATCTCTGAACAAAAGGATGGGTGCTGAAAGTTCCTTTCTATTCACTTACCACCTTTGAGATTCCTGAACACATGGTACACCAGAAGAACTGTGGCCCTGAGGTTAAGAGTTTGCGACCTAAGAGTAGCCAAACAGGGCTTGAACCTTGCCTCTTCCATTTCCTAGCTGTGACAGCCTCAGCAACTTACATCACCTGTTTATGCCTCAGTTTCCCTCTCTGTGCATTGGAGATGATGATAATACTCACCACCAGATAGAATGGTCACATAATATCTGGCACAGTGCCTGGTATAACACTGGATCCAGTCTACACAGTTAATATTACTCATCACCAATGGTTTGAATCACTGACCAATTGAGCCCTTGGTTCCTTCCAGAATACTTGCCATGTAGTTGTTAAATAAATGAATACAGTATACGATACCATCAAAACGTTTTCTTGTAATAAGAATCTTTTGACTGAGTTCCTATAAAAAGCAATTCAATTGACTCATAAAAATGCAGATAACTCAAATCTTAAACAAGTCCTATAAGCTATGAAATTAAAATCAATTCACAGATGCTTTTCTCTATTGATAAGTCATTAGAGAACTTGATTCTCCTAAAGATCAATGTTCAGGACTACATGAAACTTAGAATGTAGACATAACAAAAAGATCCTTTCTATAAAGTGTATTGAAGTCTTTGCAAATTGAATACAAGAATTGTTCATTTTTATTGATTAGTGTTGCCATCAAGAAATGCAATAAAGAAGTATCTTTTGCAGGATACAGTGTTCCAGGATATCATTAAGTAGATTTTGTGAAATTTGTATGAAATAACTTCTAGAAATGAATAGATACTAAACAGTTGCATTTTGTGGTTTCAGATCGAAAATGAATAATTGGCCTTAAATTTAGGCAACCGTGGTATTAAGTTCTTCAATTTTTTTTCTTAGTGAATTTTAGGAGTTCATTATATATTCTTATCAAAATGATTTGCAAGTATTTCCTTTTTTTTGAGACAGAGTCTCACTTTGCCACCCTCAGTAGAGTGCTGTGCCATCATAGCTCACAGCAACCTCAAACTCTTGGGCTTAAGCAAGTCTCTTTCCTCAGCTTCCAGAGTAGCTGGGACTGTGGCGCCCAGCACACTTGGCTATGTTTAGAGACAGATCTCACTCTTATTCAGGCTGGTCTCCAACTTCTGACCTCAGGCAATCCACCAGCCTCACCTCCCAGACTGTTAGGAGATTTGCAAATATTTTCTCTCCTTTCATAGGCATCTCTTCACCTCTGGCTGTGTCCTTTATGCCAGAAGTTTTTAAGCATCAAGTTCCCTTTGTCTATTTTTGCTTTTGTTGCCTGTGCTTTTTTTTGAGACATACACAAGAACTTGCTGCAAAGCCCAGTATCATGAAGCTCCAGGTGTTTTATAGTTTTAGGTCTTACATTTAGTTCTCTAATCCATCCTGAGTTAACTTTTGTGTATAGTGTAAGGTAAGGATTTAATTTTGTTCTCTGGCACGTGGACATCAGGTTTTCCAAATTCAATTTATTGAAGACTCTATGTTCCCCCACCAAGTAATCTCGGCACCATTACAGAAACGTTTATTTCTGGACTCTGTAACACTGACGTGAGTCCTTCCAGGGCTAGCTATTCTGTTGCAATGGTTTATTTTTCTTTGCACATACAACATGGGTTTTTAACTGAAGTTTTGTAATGCTTTTTGAAATAAAACGTGAGCCTCCAATTTTATTCTTTTTAAAAATTGCTTTAGGTATTTGGAGTTCCCGGAGAGTCTATATTCATTATATTTTAGGATAGATAATATCCTTTGTTTATCTTTAAGTTTTGATTGCTTGATGATACCTTGTCTTGATGTGGGTCTTTCTGATTTAGCTGGGTTGGAGTTCTTAGAGCTTCTTAAATTCTTACATGCATTTCTTTCCTTGGATTTGGGGAGTTTCGGTTATTACTTCTTCACTGCCCTTCTGTCTGTCTGTCTCTCTCATCCTTCTTGGATTCCTATGCTGTCTAAGAAGGACCACGCCGTCCACATGGTCTGCTTGGTGGGTTCTGTAAGTCCCTTGGGCTTTCTTAACTTTTCTTCACTCTTTATTTTTCTGCTCCTCTAACTAAATTTCAAATTGTTGGGGACGAGTCTTAAATTATGTCAGAGTCTTCTTTTAGTGGTGGACGGTGATGAGAGGAAAGTTTTCTAAGGACGGTAGGGTCGGGGGTCTGTCCGTCTTCACTGTGAGGACCAATGGACAGCCCATTGTTCTATGCTAGCTCTGTTTTTATTTTATACACCATTGTTTTAATTATCAATGTAATGAAGGAAAGCTAACAATGATGTCATGGTTCTTATTGTGCTTATTTACTAATTAAACTGATTTTTTAACTAACTACGTTAGACTGATTTATCGTTTATGATTATTGTTCTAAGTTATTTATGAACTTAACACAAACAGAACATGGGACAGAGAACACAGTCCGGGAGCAGGATGTCAAAGCAGACCCCAATTAGGCCACACGCACAAATCACAGGACTGACAATTAACAATCAAGAAGCCTGTGCTCAGACGGACTGATGCTTCTGACCATACCGAGGTGACAGAAGAAAGGAGATATTTTTTTTCTTCATCTAGGCCAGAGTAACTTTTGTTCTCATTAATGAGGTTTAAAGGGTTTGTATTTTTTAACTCCCCAAAAGCACTCGCTCTTTCTGAGTCCTGCCTGCCCAGGACAGCCTTGTCAGCTCAGTGATCTCATGGTGGAGTCTTACTGGAGAAAAAAAAAAACTTAACAAAATAACTTTTAAAGTCTTCAAGGGGCCAACCCTTCAACTATACAGTTTAGACCAGACTTTGAGTTTCTCTGATCCATTTCTCTCCTGTCTCTGCACCCTTTCACCCATCATCTACAGTCATTTTTAAAATTCAATTCTTAGCCTATTTATAACTAACAGTTAGATATTTATTTTAAACTTATTAAATCATCATTATTATTATTTTATTTATTTTATTTTTTTGAGACAGAGCCTCAAGCTATCGCCCTGGATAGAGTGCTGTGGCATCACAGCTCACAGCAACCTCCAATTCCTGGGCTCAAGCGAGTCTCCTGCCTCTGCCTCCCAAGTAGCTGGGACTACAGGCGCCTGCCACAGCGTCTGGCCATTTTTTGGTTTCAGGCATTATTGTTGTTTGGCCGGCCCAGGCTGGATTCGAACCTGCCAGCTTAGGTGTATGTGGCTGGCGCCTTAGCCGCTTGAGCCACAGGTGTGGAGCCTAAATCATTATTATTAACAATATAAACACATTAAAATATGACTCTTCCCTTAAACACCTAAATATACATCCACACAAATGATCTGTGTTCAGATTTGGTGATTCTTCTATCCAATCTATCTCTTGAGCATGCTGATAAATTTTTCAGTTCAGTTATTGTATTTTTCATTTCCAAAATTTCTGTTTGTTTTTTAATAGTTTCTACTTCTTATTAATATTCTCATTTTGTTCATGCATAGGTTTCCCGGTTTTGTTTAGTCTAATCACGCTATTTTTTGCTCATTGAGGATCTATATGATAGTAGTTTACTTTCTTTGTCAGACAGCTCATAGATATCTGTGATTTTTTTAGGGTTGGTTTTTGAAGTTTTACTGTTTCTAATGAGGCCACGTTTTCCTTTTTCTCTGTGTGCTTTGTGATTTTTGTTTGAGACTTGGGTATTTGAAAAAAGAAACCACTTCTGTAAGTCTTTACCAATTGGTTTTATGCAGAAGGAAGACCTTCAGTGACCAACCCTGCTAGGGGTTCTAGGCCCGTTCAAACCTTTCCTGAGGGGTTATCTTTTCTGGGCTTGTATGTACTTTGAGTCATCTACAATTCCCTAAGCAGTGCATCCCTGACCCTTCTCAGTAGCCTGGTGTCTGCCTGAGGAACTTAACTCATGGTTATCACGTCTCAGCAATTTCTAGACAAAGTTGCAGGTCTTACGTATGTATCGGTGATCTACTCAGGCTAGACAAAGAGCAGACCTTCAGACACCCCTCAGTTTAGCCAGAACTTTGGATGCTTTGCCTACCCTTTTGTTGCTGGACATGTGCACAAAATGCCACCAATTTTCCTATCCCTTTTGCTGGAATTTTTATTGGTTTTACATTATATAGCTCATCTTTTGTCTGACAAAGGTATTCCTGTTTGTTTATTTATTTATTTATTATTTATTTATTTATTTTTGTAGAGACAGAGTCTCACTTTATCCCCCTCGGTAGAGTGCCGTGGCATCACACACCTCGCAGCAACCTCCAACTCCTGGGCTTAGGCGATTCTCTTGCCTCAGCCTCCCGAGTAGCTGGGACTACAGGCGCCCACCACAATGCCCTGCTATTTTTTTGTTGCAGTTTGGCAGGGGTTGGGTTTGAACCCACCACCCTCGGTATATGGGGCCAGGGCCCTACCCACTGAGCCACAGGTGCTGCCTGCCGTCTGTTTATTGTTATTAACTTGGTGTTACTATGGAAGAGTAAGGGCCTGAGGCTTCCTGTTCTTCCATTTTGCTGATGTCCTTATTAGCATTTTCATGTGTGCTTTTCCATATTTTTCTATGCACATATAAAAAATGTAATTATAATTTTTGTAATCTTTAAAAAAAGCATATCATGGGCATTTTGTTTTTGATAAATATTGATCTTCTTATCTAGATCTGCATAGCAACATTCCATTGTGTGGCTGTGCCATAATTTATTTAATACATTCTCTATGAAGAATTGAGAAAACATGCTTTTTAGTTTTTCACTGATTCAAATAACACTGTGATGAACCTATTTGGACATATAAGTTCTATTATTTTCCTGTTACTTCCTTAGTATAACTTTGCAGAGATAAAATTGCTGGGTAAAAGTGTATGCACATTAAAAAATGGATTAAGTATTGTCGACATGCCCCCTAGAGAAGCTGATCTTATTTATACTACTAATATCCCTACATGAGAAGGTGGTACTCCACACATTACCAACATCAGTTATTAGCAATCTTAAAATTGAGCCCATCTGTTAGGCAAAAATTATATTTAGTATTGTTTAATTACTTTGACTACTTAACAGAGGAAGCATTGATCAAATTCTGACTCTAGCCACGGAAGCTATGGGTAGCCATGGCTAGGGTTCATTTCCACACGGAGGAGATAACAAGGATCCTGAATGTGACAATGGTGGAGGTGAAATTGTACTTATTATTATATTTTTTAAACAGTCTGTTGTTGAGGTCTATAAAGTTAAGTTACAGTCTGTGATGATTTTTATTGAGCCTTTTGGTCTTAGATGCCCAAAGTTAAACTGAGAAGAATCTGGAAGGATCATGATGGCGTTAGTCCCACCCTTGTATCCCTGTCTGTCCCATTGGGAAACATCCTGGAACAGGTCTGTCATTTCAGTTACTACTGTCACCTTATCACTTTTCCTTGCATCCTCAAACTTCTTGCTTACAATATTATTTTTATCAAAAAACTCTCTTACTTATCAAGCAGCTATCTTACTTTTTCCTCCTTTCATTGAGTTTTTAAAAAATTGAAGATTCACATAACAGAACTTTATCAAGTAAATGAGATGAAAGCTATGTTAGTTTGATGTAAGCCTCCAAATTGTGTAAAAAAACAACACATTGTACCCCACATATGCATAAATGTATTCATGATCTATGTGTATACGACTTAATAAAAAAAAAAGAAATTTAACCATGAGCTATTTTAAAATCAACAATTATATGACCTTTAGTAGTTTTGCAATGTCGTGTAACCATCACCTCTATTTAGTCCCCATTTTCATCACCTGCTACAGAGACTCCGTGCCCATGAAGTAGTTGTGGACATTTAAAATAAATGATCAAACATTAAACATGTGTCTTATGAGGGCAAGACTCTGAGCCAGGAATGAAAACATGACATTTTAAAATGCAACTATTAAAAAATAAACAGATAAGAACCACCACAATTATCCCTAAAGTTAGTGATGATGTAGAGAAATTGGAACTGTTGAGCACAGATGTCAGAAATAAAGAACGGCGCAGCTGTATGGAAAACAGTATGATGGTCCCTCAAAAACCAAAAAATAGGCCAGGTGCAATTGTTCATACCTGTAATCCCAGCACTTGGGGAGGCCAAGGTGGTAGAATTACTTTAGGCCAGGAATTTGAGGCAACATTAGGGAGACCCCATGGCTAACAACAACAAAAAGAACAAAATTAGCCAGGTGTGTTGTTTTGGTGCACACCTGTGTTCCCAGCTACTTGGGAGGCTGAGGTGGGAGGATGGCTTGGGCCCAGGAGTTTGAGGCTGCAGTGAGTAATGATCAATCAAACTGCTGTTGCACTCCAGCCTGGGTGATGAGTGAGACCTGCTCCCATCTCAAAAAACAAAACAAAACAAAACAAAACCTTAAAACATAGAATTACAATATGATCCAGAAGTTCCACTTCCGGATTCAGACTCAAAAGAAGTAAAAACAGGATCTCAAAGAGATATTTGCATTCTCGTGTTCATAGTAGCATCGTTCACAATTGCCAAAAGGTAGAAGCAGCTCGGGTGTCTATCAACAGATCCATGGATAACAAAATGTGGTATGCACCTATATACACATGGCAGAATATTATTGAGCCCTAAAAAGAAGGGACTTCTCCCTTCCTGCAATTGTGGGGGAACCTTGAGGAGATTATGCTGAATGAAATAAACCATTAACAAAAATACAAATAGTGTATGATTCACTTATGTGAGGCATCTAGAGTAGGGAAATCTATGGGGAGAGGCTATAGAGTGGTGGTTACCAGGGATTCTGGAAAGTTACTGTTCAATAGGTACAGAGTTTGAGTTTGAAAAGAAGAAAAACGTTCTGGAGATGGAAAATGGTGGTGGAGGCAGCAACTGTGTGAATGCACAGCCTGCCGCTGGATGGTTACACTTAAAATGGTTAAAATGTCAGATTTTATGTTATGTGTATTTTATCCCAACTGAAAAAAATGTACTAGAGTCAACTCCAAAGGACACAAGAGACATCTATAACGGGCAATTTGACCATCAAAAAGAAAGATTGCAGTAAATTAGTACATGTGCATAAGTTACCTTAAAATGTAGAAGTTTATAGTTCTGAGATCTGGTGGGGCCTTTGTTTCTTGCTCCAGCCAGAGTCCGAGGTCCTGTGTCTACGCTCACTGCCTTGTCTCCTCTGCTCAGGGACATCCAGGTGACTCTGCCACAGCCTCTGTTGCCCGGTGACTTGCAGGTCCTGGGAGAGCTGTAGATAACACCCTGGAAGCCGGCAAATAGGTGGATCCTGTCCTCCAAGTGTTTGAATTTAATGCTGATTTTCATAAGACAGGGCTTGTCAATTCGTAGAAGTATTTCCATTCGATTAATTGTTTACTAAACAATTTGTCATCATTGAAACAATTAAATGACATGTTAGTTGTAAAAAAGTTTTTATAATGTCCATGCCCGCTGTGGGCGCCTGGTCTCCACGCAAATAAAAGCAGCTGGGACCATGGTTTGAAGGAGCAAATGCCTGCAAGAGGGGGGCTTCCCATATTCCAGGGAGAGCCCTGAGCAACCTCTGTCATGGCCTTTTATTGAAGCATTATATAATAGGTGTGGGGGCTCATGCACAAGAGCTAC
>CAUYON010017716.1:0-42582 GCA_963573935.1 Arctocebus calabarensis
TGTGATTAAATAAATGAGGTGAAAGCTATGTTAATTAGTAGGATGTAAGCACTCCAGTATGTACAAATAATCAACACATTGAATCCCACAAAGGCATAAATGTATTCATGATCTATGTATATATGACTTAATTAAAAAAAAAAAGAAAAGATGCTGTTTCTAATAAATGAAGGTTATTCTTAATAACCCATGGTTATGGTTACTTTGTAAAGTCATCATTTTATGAAAGTTAGAAATAACCCACATTTATTGGTTATTAGAAATAGCCTTCATTTATTAGTTATGCTTACTGCGTAAAATCATCATTATCATCTTCACTTGTTTTAAATATACAGTACTACCTATGTCTTTATCCCAGAAATACAAGGGGAGCTTAATATTGAGAAAACAATAGAATAACAATAGACTACAGAAGAACCTATGATTATCTGAAAATAATCATGCACTTTAGTTAAGAATAGAATAAAAAGTAGCCCTAGAAAATTTGCAACCAATCATTCTACATATATTAGAAACAAATATGTGGTGGGCTTAGAACTGTAATTTTCAAAATACATTATCTAGAGATTAATTTATTTAATGTAATTACAAGCCTGAGTCCAGGTCTCTATATTCACCCAAACTTACCTTCGTAGTCTGAATATCCAGAAAACGCAAACTTCCCTATGTCTAGAAGTATCTGGTCCTACCCTAATGTATGTAAAACAGAAATGGTTAAAGAATTTAGACTCATCTTCAGCAACTTTGAACTCTGTCTGGAAGATCTGTGAAAAACTAGGTATATCTCCTAAGAGGCATTCAAATTTTTCCTGAGAGGATGATGTAAATTGACACCTAAGATTATTCCCATCAGGAATACAATCTGAGTAGACTCCATTCTTTTCAGTCCTGAATGCCTCTGAGAAGACAGCATTCATAGTCATGGCAGGATGCAGGCCAGGAAAATTATCCAAGGAATTCTTGCTTCTTCCAGGGGAATGTGCAAATTCAGATCATGTAATCTGAAATGTTAGCCAGCAGGATCTCCTGCTCCATCTCTTAGCATATTAGTGAGGAAAACTGTAGAAAAGGGAAGTGACTGAGGGGACACAGCAATGTAGCTAACATGCCAGGATAAGACCTTGGGTTTTATGACTTTCAGTTCTGTATTTGATTGTCGTGCTGGCTTACTCATTGCTATCAGATTTCTGTTACCTAAAGGAATCATTAAATTCCATCTCGAATTGTGTGTGATAAAGAGTAATAACCTATTTTATGAAATATACGGGCAATTTAACATTTCTCCTCCTTACATGCAAACCTCAGTTTGCTTGTACCATTTCATGTGATAGCAAATTAGGACCTTTCTTATGTCTCTGAAAATAGTCTGAGCTATGGAGTACAGGTGGTTTCATATATAAGAACAGAGGACTGTGTTTCTCCCAGGCATTCTGGGGTAATTTTTTGTAAAGGAACATACTTAACAGACTAAGCTGGGTATCCGTTACCATTGTTTTATTTTCCAAATAAAAAAATCAGGTGATATCTATAAATGGTTCTATAGTAAATATTAGAGAACACGTTGCTTAAAACAGATTAGTGAAAACTGTATAAGGGGTGGGAGATTTTCAGTGCTGATTTTGTCCTTGAATGGTAACATCTCTATGTGAAATTGAGGTTTATGTTGGTTTGCTGCTTGCAGATAGTCTTATTATTGGAAATTCTCTACCAAACATAAATAGCATTTTATTCTATGAACATGTGCCCTTTCAAAATATTACTACCAGTCTTTTTGTAAAATAGCCACTGTTATTCAAAAGATGAGTATGTCCTCTATTTGTTGAGGCAAGATGACAACTAACTCAATAATGACAATAGATAAAATAGGCATTCCAGGTGGGATGTGGTGGGGTGATCCTGTAATCCCAGTTATTCAAGAGGCTGAAGAAAGGGTTGGCTTCTGCTCAGGAGTTTGAGGCTGCTGTGATTGTGCCTGTAGATAGCCCCTGTACTCTAGCCTGGGCAACATAGCAAGACCTATCTCTTAGGAAACAAAGGCATTTCATTCAGATTACTACGTAATACAGACATTAATTATTTTGTTATAAATTGCAACTGAATGACCATTCAGCAAATATGTCTCTTGTAATAGAGAAGATAGTTATGGGAATTATAATGGAGATTCAATGGAAGGAAGTTTAGCTCAAATTACTTAACAGAATAAAATTTATCTAAGCGTTTAGATGTCTAGCTCTAAAAATTCTGTATTAGAGATCAGTTGCTAACATATTTATCTTTTTTTCTCAAGTATACTCTTTTCCCTTTTTAACATTCCACAGACAGGAGTAATTCCTTAGAAATATTTATGTAATTTTTTTTTGAATGTGGTATTCATACTTAGCAGTGGTTTCACTGTATATTGGTGGATGTAGTCTGTATCAGGGATGCACACATGCTCTATTTATCTATCTATCTATCTATCTATCTATCTATCTATCTATCTATCTATCTATCTATCTATCTATCTTAGATGAGGAATAGGTTCTGGAAAAGGGTGAAAGATGTTTATGCTAACCATGACATAAACGACGGACTTCGTAAGGAGCAGTCACAAGACATATCCTTCTACTAATTGTCTTAAAAAGAACAAGAAATGATGCTCTGTCTGGTATGTATGGTAAACAGTGCTCCTTGCTCTCTCCTTCACATATAAATCTAATGCCCTGCACTACAATTCAAGAGAGCCTTTTAGTCAAGTGCAAACCCACTTGTCATGAAAAACTAAATCAAAGTAAATGTGACATGGACATTTGTCAATGAAAAACTATGTAACATAGAAAAAGTGGGAGAAAAATATTAATTTAAAAATAATTTTAAGAATGACATACTGGCACTGTAAGCAGACCATGAAAAATTATATAAATATAGTATTTATATTTAAAAATTATATAAATATAATTTAAAAATTATATAAATTATATAAATATAGTATTTATACATAGGTTAATAATTTTAAATCCAAGATTTTTATTTGCCGTACACTTTCCTAATTTAAGGAGCTGTTTTGAAATAGTTGTTTACTTTAGAGAAAGTTTGACATGTACATATGGAACTTTATAAAACTGGACGGGGCAGCACTTGCCCTGATTGCGGTAACCTAAGCGTGGAAATGACACAACTGTCCCAGTGCAGAGAACAGGGCAAACGACCTGATTTATTCACAGGATGGGATGTCAAACAACACTTAACTGAGTTGGCTATAAAAATATCAGTAAAAGTAGATGTCAAACACAGTGTTAAGAAAGAACATTGCCAAAAGTACAGTATGATGCCATTTGAATAAAATTGAAAACCTCAAAAATAATTCCATACGTGCATTCTGAAGATGTATACCAGTGTAACAAGAGCAGAAAGCATACATAAAATGATACATATGAAGCAGTAATTTGTGTAATTACTTTTTTAAAAAAACAGGTCCTCTTTAGTGGATATGGCAAACTATTAACACGTCATAACTGAGTGGAAGGTTAGCAGTGTCTTTTTCATTATCTGTCTGCTGCTATAATTCAAACTTGTATTTATTTATTTGTTTATTTAGACAGAGGCTCACTTTGTTGCCCTCAGTAGAAGGGACATAGCTCACAGCAACCTCAAACTCTTGGGCTCAAGCAATCCTTTTGCCTTTGCCTCCCCAGAAGCTGGGACAGTAGGTGCCCACCACGATGCCTAGCTATTTTTCTTTTAGAGACGGGGTCTCACTTTTACTTAGGCTGATTTCGAACTCCTGACCTCAAACAATCCACCCTCCTAGGTCTCCCAGAGTGCTGGAATTACAGGTACCATGCCTGGCCCAAACTCACATTTAAATTATGGCTATATCAAATGAGAACTATAGTGTTCTAGGTTTGTGATTGGTTTGTAAACTTTTTAAAAGTTTGAGTGTTTTCTTATACTCAGAGCATTGGTTTAGTTAATTTGAAGTGAAGTATTGTATAAAAAGCTCAGAATGAGCAGCTATAGAAAGCCAGCGGTCAACCAATGACAGCCTTATACTGGTTAGACATCATTGTGAGAATGAATTTGATATAGAAAATGTGGTTGTCTATTGAGTATAAGGGGGCTGGTAGTATTGGACACTTGAGGTGTAGAAAAAGTTAAATCATTGCAGAAAATGGGTAAAAACAAGCACTTTAAGGGTTGAGGCAGAGTAATGCTGAGTAGTAGTGGGTCAGAGGGGTCTAGTCAGTCTTGGAAATATACATTTGAAATGGAACTAAGTATAACATTATTTCCTTGCAGGGTTTAGCCGCATGCTCCCATTTCACTAGGTTACTGGAAAACAAAATGGGGAACTATGGGGCAGTGCCTGTGGCTCAAAGGAGTAGGACACCAGCCCCATATGCTGGAGGTGGTGGGTTCAAACCCAGCCCCGGCCAAAAAAAAAAAAGAGGGAGGGGAATTATGGATATTTCCCTTTTGAAAGCAATTTAGCCAGATGGATAAGAATTAGGCCTCTAGGATTCAAATCTCTGGGTTCAAATCAATTTCTATACATTCAGGAGAAGTGGTAATACATTTGGCCAATAATTTAGATTAGTACTTAACTAATGACCATGACAAGGTAGAGCTGAGCAAAAATTATTCTCACCCTCTCTCTTCAACTACTCATCAGCCTTTGAGGAGTTGGTGAGTTATTGAATCTAGCCCCAAGAGTGAGTCTGCTGAAAAACTCCTTCACTGAAGCCCATATACCCTTTCTAGACCTGAAGTGACTGACTTAAAAACTATTACTACTGGCATGCTCCAGCCTCCTATGCCTTGGGAAGTTTGCTTATTCTAAAAATAATGAATGCCATTGTTCAAAACATTTTTGAAAGTTTTATTTTGAAATTACATTCAGTCACTTGGTCTCTGTGGTCTCAGTTTCTTCATCTGCAAAGTAATAATAATGCCTATTCTGATTCCAAAAGTTGTTATGAAACTAAATGGGAAATATTTCAGAAACTAGTAAGTGCTTGGTAGATGTTACTCATTAACAAACTATTTCAGAAACTATGCTTTTACTTTACAGCCACTATTCACTTTTTAGTTAAAAAATACCTTGTGCACAAACTTGTCTCCAAATGACTTTTGCTATAACCAAATACTAAATTTTACTTCAGAGTATCAAAAGAGTAAAAAGAGTGTCAGGAATTTCATGTGTGGTATGAATATGTCAGGAGTTTCATGTGTGGTATGGCCCTTAAAACGTTAGCCTGTTTTAAGACCTCTAAAGATGAAAATTCATGTGTTCAAATTGTGTGAGTAATTATAAGAGGGACATGAAATTTAATGTCTCTTTTTTTCTTTCTGCAGGAGGTCACCAAAGCAGTACAGCCTCTCTTACTGGGAAGAATCATAGCTTCCTATGATCCAGACAACAAGGTGGAGCGTTCCATAGCCATCTATCTTGGCATAGGCTTATGCCTTCTCTTTATCGTGAGGACGCTGCTCCTACACCCAGCCATTTTTGGCCTTCATCACATTGGGATGCAGATGAGAATAGCTATGTTTAGTTTGATTTATAAGAAGGTAATACTCCCTCCTATAGTCTGCATGGTACATGTGTTTTCCATATAAATGTTTTAAATGCCATGAATTAGATAGTGAACTGGTACAAGTAGAGAATTAATGCTGAAACTCATTTTATATGCCTATAAAATAAATGGCGATAGTAAATGTTTTTAATTGTTCTTGATAATTTAATTCACTTCACATGATAAGCACCTTCTGTAAATTGCCTATATTGTAGGTTTCAGTTTTGTTTTTTTACCCAATCGTATCATTATTTTGCAATCTGTGGTTCCCTATTAAAATGACTTACACAGTCTGCAACAAAGTCACTGACAAAATGTCATTTTATGGTAAAATTCTAGGAATCTTCAAGTTCCATGATGAGAGTATAATATAATTGTCAATGATAGATTATCCAAGCAATAAATGTTTCTACCTTAACTAGTTGTCATAAGTGGTAGTATCCATTGCCTTGTTTTGATTTGGAATTTTGTCATTCCATGAGTCCTACAAATTTGACGTTTTTGGAATAGCCCATGCAGTGAAACCATAAGAGCCTACTCTGCTTTTTTGTATGTATTGTTCAGATAAGAGCCTGATTTACTAAAGCACCATTTAGAGGAATTCAAATTAACATTTAGGTAATTTATAAACACAATTAAAAAAATTTTAAGAATATTAGGGGATATACATGTTTTGTTTACTTACTTTTTTTGGCACAAATTGAGTCAAGGTTATGTGTGCCCCCTACCCCGACAGTGTACAGCCCACCCAATAGATGTGAATTTACCCACCCCCACCTTCCCCCTCTCTCAGCTTGATTTCATTGAGATTGACTTCTGATCAATTTAGTGTTTGGTGATGGATCAATTCCAGCCTGTTATTAAGTACATGTATTTGTATCTCCATTCCTATGAAGTTTCACTTAGAAGAATGCCGTCCAATTCCATCCAAGTTGTCACAAAAAATACTAAATTGTCATTTTCCTTTGTGACTAACACCCCATAATATGCATATACCACATTTTACTAATCCATTCATCTATTGGTGGGCCCTTGGATTGTTTCCACATCTTCATGACTGTAAATTGTGCTGCTATGAACGATTGTATGCTATGAACATTTGTATGTCCTTTTATAAAATGACCTTTTTTCCTTTGGGTATACACCCGGCAGTAGGATTGCTAGATCAAATGGTAGGTCCACTTTATGTTCTCTGAGTATCTCCATGTGACTTTCTATAGATACTATACTAGTTTTTAGTCCCACCAACAGTGGGTAATAGTTCTGTTCTAGCCACATCCACACCAGCATCTGTTATTTTGAGGCTTCTACAAACCATTCTTGTTGGAGTTAGGTGATATCACTTTGTGGTTTTGATTTGAACTGCGGTAATGATTAGAAATGTTGAGTATTTTTTCATGAGTGTGTTGGCTGTTAGTATATCTTCATTTGAAAAGTTTCTGTTCATGTGTGTTTCCCACTTTTTAATGTGGTTGTTCAGTTGTTTCTTGCTGACATGCTTGAGTTCTTTTTAGATTCTGGTGATCAGTCCTTTATCAGATATATAGCGTGCAAATATTTTTTTTCCCAATCTGTGGGTCATCTATTTGCTCTTTTGGTTGTGTTCTTGGCTGTGCAAAAGGTGTTTAATTTGATCAAACTTAAACTTAAGGCAGAAAAGTAGAAGGATCCTAGAAGAAATATAGGAAAAACTTTTATTGATGTTGGCCTAGGCAAAGAATTCATGAAGACCCCAAAAGCAATCACAGTAACAACAAAAATAAATAAATGGGACCTGATCAAAGTAAAAGCTTCTGTACAAACATAAGTTAAGGCCATTTCAATGGCATGTGCTTTCACCAACCTGATTCAATACTGTGTGTGACTACTTGGTAACAGATCTACCAAGCTGTTTTTGATAGACTTGGTTGGATATTGCTTTACCTGTCTCTTTTTTTTCTTCCACTGATATAAAATAAACTTTATATACTTGGCTTAGAAGGAGCACAGATCTGAAATTTGCCTCTAGCAAGTACGCAAGGTCAATTGTGTTATAAAATCTTAACAACCATGCTTTATTGTTCAAAAAAGTCTTTTATGGAGGCAGAGGGGGGAAAAAAAAACAGAGTTCACAGTTTAATCAAATCACCTCAGCTGCAATCTCATCACTTTATAAGTTACCAGGAAAATGTGGATGACAGATCAGTAAACATTTTATTTTGATCCAGACATTTTATATGAGTGAAGAAATTATTAGGTGTTATTTTGAATATAGATTCTACGCACATACTATCTCGGTAATCCTCCCTACAATGGTTTATGGTAGGTACTGCTATCCTTGTCTATGGATACAGTGGAGAAGGAAATGAAAACCTAAAAAGAAGAGAATACCGTACGAAAACTGCTTCAAATTTTCTAAAATAGGTCAATCACAGTCTATGAAGTGGAGGGTTTTCCAGCTACTGGGGAAAATGAAATAAGTACTGAAATCCAATGAGGCAGGCTGTGTTACATGGGAAGAGAGAGGCGACAAGGAAGTGAGAACCAATAAGGAGCAGGTTAGTTTGTCAACAGATCTGTATGTAACATCTGGCATAAGTACAGCACTATGTGCAGTTTTTCAGTTCCAGAATACATTGATTAGTTAGATGCTATGGTATGTGTCTTCCTTTCTTAACATTGAGTATCTATGTTCTTACCTATGTTGATTTATCTTTCCAACCTACATTGGTTTTATCCCCAAATAATGTGATTACATCTCCATGTGACTCTGGTTGGGTTCCTAAAGTGAGCCTTGTGTTGACTCTTAGTAAGTTCATCCTTTTCTATATGTAACCTGCTTCATCTTTGTCGTACGGACACATAGAACTCTTCCTACAATGTTCCACATTTTCAATTACAATAGAGCACTCTTTTGCTTTATCCCCAATTCTGTGACATTATACTTTAAATAAAGAATTTAAAACAAACAAAATTGAGCTTTGCCTATGGATTTCAAAAAATGCAGAAATAGGGTGGCGCCTGTGGCTCATCAAGTAGGGCGCTGGTCCCATATACCGAAGATGGCGGGTTGCAACCCCGCCTTGGCCGAATTGCAAAACAGAAAAATAGCCAGGCGTTGTGGCAGGCGCCTGTAGTCCCAGCTAGTCTGGAGGCTGAGGCAAGAGAATTGCCTAAGCCCAGGAGCTGGAGGTTGCTGTGAGCTGTGCGACGCCAAGGCACTCTACTGAGGGCGATAAAGTGAGACTCTGTCTCTTACAAAAAAAAAATGCAGAAATAACTAAACTGACAAATATTCACTGAGCGCCTGCTGTGCATACAGCTCCCTATTAAGTCTCAGAGTTGCCTGAGGTTGAGTCTGATACTAACTCATGTGTAATCCAGCTCAGTGGGTCCCTACCCCCTTCATATTTCTCTAATGTTTTAGAATGAACTACCTTAATTCTGTATCATCTCTTTTTATCCATACACTATTCATTATTCCAGATCTACCACAAGTTCTAACTCTTCGATAAATACTTTCCTGAGTTTTCTAACCAGAGTGTGAACTTTCTATTAACCACCATATCATTTTCTGCTTCTTTTAACTCATTTATCATATCATGTAAGGTGTTTATGTATTAGATTGCTTCGAAGCAAGAATTATCTTTAATTAAATTTTAATAATAATCCCTGAGACAGAGTATAATAGTGATATGCATCTATTACATGCTCAGTAAATATGTGAAGGATTCAGTTGAAACAAATATTAGACGGGTACTTTCCAATCAAAGCCTCCAATAGCAAATCAGTTCTTTAATTTTACAGGCAAAAGATGACTCTGATATTTCATAATCATAATTTATCATTATTTATGTAATTTTTTTTTTTGAGACAGAGCCTCAAACTGTCGCCCTGGGTAGAGTGCTATGTGTGTCACAGTTTACAGCAACCTCCAACTCCTGGGTTTAAGCGATTCTCTTAAGCCTCCCAAGTAGCTGGGACCAGAGACGCCCACCATAATGCCCAGCTATTTTCTTTTTTTTTGGTTGTAGTTGTCATTGATGTTTGGTAGGCCCAGGTTGGATTCGAACCTGCCAGCTCTGGTGTATGTGGCTGGTGCCTTAGCTGCTTGAGCTATAGGCGCTGAGCCATAATTTGTCTTCTTAATAATTTATCATTAGAATAAATTTGTAGATAAATAAGTAGATAAATTAATTATTCATGCTTATGCTATATATTTTTCTTTGCAAAATCTAGGATTTTCTATAATTAATGTACCTATTCACAAAATTATTAATGATTCAGTTGTCATAATATACTTTTATTGACTTCAACAGTAATTTAATTCAAAAGAGTTAGTATTGGACTACATGAAAAATTTAAGGTGAAGGTTTAATCTCAAATTTTACTGCCTTCGGTTCCACCTTTTAAAACATCAACAAAGAGAAATAAATAAATCCACATAATATAAATGGATGTTGAGGTAAAATACTATTCTTATTGTGGAGGAGAAAAAAATAACTATTACTCTCTAAATGCTGGAAAATAGAACAACTAGAGCCATACTGGTATATTTGCTAATAAGAGAAATATTTATACATCTGAGAAGATTCTAAGCTAGATAAACATAGTCTTTAGTAGTAACTAAATTCCTCAGCTGTATTATAATGTTACTTGTTAAATATAGAGATGTCTTCTGTTTGTTGTCATTATCTAACATCCCATTTTTCTTTTAGATTTTAAAGCTATCAAGCCGTGTTCTAGATAAAATAAGTATTGGACAGCTTGTAAGTCTCCTTTCCAACAACCTGAACAAATTTGATGAAGTATGTACCTATTGATTTAATCTCTATGTGTTATTAGTGTACATCATATGTTCCCAAAGATGGAGTTTTCCTGGGTCAGATAATAGTAATAAGTGTTTTTTGTTGTATTCATCTCTACCTTTCCTATTCTGGAAACTGACGAAGTTAAATTGAGTAGCAAAGTGTCATGCTGGGGTCTGGTGGAACCACTTAACTCAAAGGCACCTTAGTTTGGTATTAATAAGATTTTTCAAAACTTAATCTTTATCAGACCCTTTAATACTTTATTTATTTATTTTGACACATTTTTATATGACTGACATTCAGTCACCTTTTAATACTGAAAATAGTATTTACTTTGGCGGAATATGATACTCTGATACTCTTGTTCTGTGCTGTCTTAAGTGACAAATTCAAGGTCCTTGAGGAGAGATAAAGTGGCTTATTTATCTTTGCATTTCTAATACTTACCATAGCATTGGACCCACAACAGGTATTAACTTAATTACTGTTGAGCTGAACACATATTTATTCTGAGTATCTCTGTTAGATGACAGAGTTGTGCAGTTTTATGGAGTAAGCCTCTGGGGGGAGAGTCCTTTGTTTTCTCATGTTCTAGACTATGGCTCTTGCTGTATCCAAGAAGAAATAAGTTATATAAAATAAATTCTAGACATGATACTTCAGATAGTAATTCTCAGTTCCACCGATAAAAACACACTTAAACACACGGTGACTTGAAATGTGTCCTTTGAAAAATCTAGTCTATGGGCAGGAGGTTTAACTTCATTGCTCTGTGTTCCATGGAATGAGTATCTAGATTTTAATGTGCTCAGAACCATGAGGTGTTTGATTTTATAAGCTCCCTGTGTTTGCTTTCTCTCTCATATGATTGTTGCTGGGGGTGGAGGATAAAATGCCACTTATTTTTGCTTTTATTTTGCAGGGACTTGCATTGGCTCATTTTGTGTGGATCGCCCCTCTGCAAGTAATACTTCTGATGGGGCTACTGTGGGAATTGCTACAGGCCTCTGCCTTCTGCGGACTTGGGTTCCTAATAGTCCTCGCCCTTGTTCAAGCTGGATTAGGGAGAATGATGATGAAGTACAGGTAGCAGTCTATTTTCATAGCTCGAAAGGGTTTTCAGTCAAGTTTTCAAAAAGCCTATTCTAGTAAAACCAGGCCTACTCTGTGTACTAAACTGTAATCAACAGGGTTTCACTAAAAAGAAATTATTTTAATGGTCTAAATAATCCTTTGTGTATCAGTGGGACTTTTGATTGTCAGGCTAAAGAATGTATTTATAAATATGTTATGAATCTTTCATGTGTATAGACATAAGATTTAGGAAGAAAAAATGGATAAAACATTTATATGAATTAGAGTGAATACATAAATTTTGTGTAGAGTTTATTGGCTTTTACTACTGTGCTTCATAGATAATCACTTTATATGACAGAATAAATCAGTGATAGCAGTTACTGCTTATGATATAGGACTTCTTGAGTTTGTCAGTTAGACCAGCAGTTCCCAGCCTTTTTGGTACCAGGGACCAATTTCATGGGAAACAATTTTACCAAAGATGGAGTGGGAGCTGACAGGGGCAGGAAGATGGAGATTAGGTTGATGAGGAGGTGATGGGGAGTGGCTAGTCGGTAGTAAATGCAGGTAAAGCTGCTTCACTCCAGAACCTGTTGGTCACCTCCTGCTATGTAGGGTTCCTAAATTTCACCAAAGAAAATTTTTCCACCATTGGGGGTGGGGTAGGGACAGAGCTCTGCAGCCTAGCTCCTAACAGGCTGCCGACCACGGGTCCACTGCCCAGGGACTGGGGGCTGCAGAGCTAGGAAAGAAAGCATACCCATTTTGGAGTCAGATAGCTCTTGTTGAATCCCAGATTGCATACTTGTTGTATGACCTTAGTCAAGCTACTTCACCTCACTGAGTCTATGTTTTTTCATCTTTAAAATAGAGATAGCTACCTTTCATAGACTGTCACAAGGATTGGGGGTAGTGTAGGGAGTGCACCTGACATAGGATCGGGCACACAGGAAAGCACTTACTAAATAGTAGCTATTATTTTATTACCATTTTGTTGATAACGAAATAAATACCCATCTGTTTAATCAAAGAAATGTTACTTTTCTTAAAAGCATGAGTAGTTTTTAGTAATTTGACTTATCTTCATCATTAGATTGACTGACTGAATTGTTTACAGAGATCAGAGAGCAGGAAAGATCAATGAAAGACTTGTGATCACCTCAGAAATGATTGAAAATATCCAATCTGTTAAGGCATACTGCTGGGAGGAAGCAATGGAAAAAATGATTGAAAACCTAAGACAGTAAGTTATTCTGATAATTTCAATATTATTAGTGTTTTTATCTTTAATATTGAAAAAATGAGTCCACATGTACCATAGTAGACTTCCAGCTCATCTTTGATATTTTTGACAATCAAATAATTGTATTAAATTATTGCATTATTCATGCCTTAGTTACACAATTTCATTTTCATGGGCTATAGTTTATGTAGTTGATCCAGTGTGTTATTTTGCATTACAAGGATATTTATACTTCATGAAAGACTTTCTTACATGTGTCCATAGCTCTCGATTTTAAATAGACAAAGAATTGTCTATTTTAAATTCCACACAAGCTCTATGGACACCCTGTATATTTATTGGATTAAAATAATGATCATGATACTGGAAGGCTGATTGATACCTCAGATGGAACTGCTAAAGTATATAATTATGAACCAAACAAATTATCTTCTATTTATATTTTTCTTTATATATATGTTATAATACATGAAAAATGCAAAAAAACCCTCTTGTCTAATTAAAAATATGTGTTCTCCCTTAACTGAGAAATGTCACAGGATAGTATTCATAAATCGTGTTCTTATAAACCTTTTACTTGAAGTGAAGTCACTACAAGTAATGAAACATACCTCCTGAGATAGATTCAAAACTTGATACCTATGTCTAGTATTGATTAGTAAAGATTATATCCAGCAAGCAAAAATGATACAGCACAGATTAAAATGTGATAACAGATAATTTTTGGAAAAATATAAAGTAGAGCATTTCCATAGCTATGAGACCATTTTTCTTTAGTCAAGTTCCGTGTTGTATAAACTTCAGTCAAAAAAGGTTCTAGGAGTCTCAGTGAAGTTTGAAATACTGTTCAAGGGAAAAATAATTTTGGCACATTACAATGTCACAGGAAAAAACAAACTAAAAAGAAGAGTGTCATTTTGGATGGTGTGAATATGTTTTATTAGAAATTCAGGCCTCTGAGTCCTGTAGACAATGATAACTGAGCTGCAGGTGTGTGATTGGAACAACAAAAGCAATACTGAAATGCTCAGTCTTTTGCCATGTAAATAGAAGGAGTAAAAGAGGATTTATTTCCCAAACATTATTGGTCACCTGTTTTTGTTATGCTTATCAAGAAGAAATCCAGGAAAGGAACTGCATTTTCTACATCCTTGAAGTTCTTGGGGAATTGTGCAATTGGTAGAAGTTGTTTTCTCATTAACTAGTGAGGGCTCTATCCTCTTATTCCCTGCATCACTCTTAAGCTTATAAATAGAGGCATGGTAAAGACAACCAGGAGAGTCTCAGGGGACCATATTACTCAAGCCTTATGATAAACTCTTGACCAGATTGTCCTTGGTGCTGGCTTTTCTTGACTTTGGTTTTTATTTTTTCCTCTTCCTCAAAAGATGAAATCCATCCTCCCTACTCTGTATTTCAGTGTGACCAACTCTAATAGCAAATGTTTGGTTATGACTTACATAATCTGGCATGAAATTGTTACCTGAAAAGTCTGGTAAGTGCTGACGTAAATATGGGAAAGTAGAAATGCTCCTGCTCAAGAAGGCAAATAGAATGTTCTGGAAGAGATTGGCAGAACGTGTTTCAAAAGAGTGATAATCTCAGTCTGAGCCACTGTTTTACTGGTCAAAAGGCCATGCAAAGCTTCTTGAAAATCTATACCTTTATTGCTCTTTGGTAATAAAGTCATTTTCCATTTTTTTATAAGAAAGTGATAAAATATTTTTATGGTTCATAAACTGTTAGTAATTTTATTATGGAGAATATAGCAGTCTGAGTGATTCTTCTAAGTGTTCTTACATCCATTATTATTTTATTGTAGTACCACTTCGTATTTTTCTCAACTGTTTCTAATACATTTCAACAACCATTTGACAAATTCATTAACATTTGTATAGACAGTGACCAATAGTGATCAACATTTTGTAAAATATTGACCAACCTAGTCAATATTTTTCTTTTTCTGCTGAGGAGAAAGGACACACATTACAGATTCTAAGTTTTAGACCCTCTGCTGTGCTATCATTTAATCTTGATAACAACTCCACAAGGGAGTTCTTAAGCTTCTCTTGTATAGATGTTGATTCTATAAAGCAGAGGGAAGAGTGATTTGCTTAACATGGCACAGCTATAGTTGGCAAAGCCAAGACTCAAATCTAAGTGAGATTCCAAAATCATAATCTATCTTCAATCTCAAATTACTGAGATAAGTCAAAATTAGACCTGTTTAGACTGTGAATCACAATCTAGATTGGGCACATTGAACTCCTTATCTTCATTTGTGAGCTCAGATTACATTTTATTTTTTCATACTAAAAAAATCCCTCTGAGTCCTTCACTTGAAAATGAGACTCGCTTTTCTGAACTGCACAGGCAAGTGGAACTAGTGCTCACTCTGCCATGGCACAGCTGTCACTCCTCACAGCACGCCCTCTACTTGTCCATATTCTCGTTGCCCTTTTCTTATTTAAGAGCTGGCTGGGAGGACCACCAGTAAGTCCAATTTTTATGGATCCTAGAGTAGGATTTATGTTGCATTCCTTGTCTTCTGCCTGCTGGAATATTTTAGGTCCCTATATGTGGTAAAACAAACAAACAAACAAACAAACAAACAAACAAAAAAAAAACAAAAAGAATTCCCATTTGTAGTTCAAACTAGAAGATTGAAAATATAGTATAATGTGATTGCAATAATTATGCTCAAAGGACAGAGAAAAAGAGGATATAGTATGTACTCTCATATTTTTAAAGAATCAACTGCAACAGAATCAAGTGGGGATCTTTTTTTAAAAAAAAAATGCAGATTCTGAAGAACTACTGAGACTCATTTGTTCAATCCATTCTCCCTGAGAGGTGGGTCTGAGACTTCATCTTAACAAGTATTTCAGGTGATTTTTACACATGGTAAGGCTTGAGAACCATTCCTCTGTGGCTTATTTGTTATTTTCAGTGTCCCTCAGAGCTAGGCTAGAATTTCTGAAGTGTTAATCATCCATTAGGTATTCACAGAATTGCCTTTTTCCTTCATAAATCTTGCAACATGGATCTCATTTGCACACTCAATTACATAAAACACCAACTAACCAACTAAAAATTATTAGTCTCACTAATCTTGTAAGTTAATAACGAATAAAGGTATAAAATAATGTTATGATCATAACAACTGAAATTAATTATAACTTAAAAATAATATTTGCAAGTATATGCAAAACACTGATACATTCATTATTATCCTCCTTCCAGATAAGGTAACTGGAGAGGTTCAATGACATGGCCAAGGTCATGCAAGGTCATATAGATAGAGTAGAGCCAGAATCAGAACACGGGTGGGAACACTCTAGAGATCACATTCAGATTTTACATTCTAAGATGCCTTATATTTGAAACATAAAAAAAAAATCCAGAATCTTTTTTATTTTATTTTATTTTTATAGAACAGAACTGAAACTGACCCGGAAGGCAGCCTATGTGAGATACTTCAATAGCTCAGCCTTCTTCTTCTCAGGGTTCTTTGTGGTGTTTTTGTCTGTGCTTCCTTATGCACTGATCAAAGGAATAATCCTTCGAAAAATATTCACAACCATCTCATTCTGCATCGTTCTGCGCATGGCTGTGACTCGGCAGTTCCCCTGGGCTGTACAAACCTGGTATGACTCTCTTGGAGCAATAAACAAAATACAGGTAATGCACCAAAACTGTGCATCATATACTATGATTTTGAAACATTTTAGAATTTTCCTAGCAGGCAAACTGTTTAGAAATGAATTCTTGGTTTTAACCTTATTTAATGCATAAGATTTCTTTTCCGTGCCTGTATAAGGTTTAATGAGCCCTGGTAATAAGTACCTATTGAAATAAAATAAAGAACAGTAATATTCTCTTAACTGAAAGAGAAAAAAAATTATGTCTCTACTTTGGAGAATTTCATTCAAATAATCAGTCAATATAATAGGTTTTCATGAATTTTGAAAATGTGCAAAAATATGTAAAAAGAAAATTCCTTCTAGAAAGTTATAAAACTTTCCAGCTAATACTAAGGATTTTCACCTTAAACTTTTCTTAGATGAATGGCATTTTATGCCAAATTACCTTAAAATCCCAGCAATGCCAATATAGATGGCAGATTTGAGGTAAAGCTCTAAAATCTTAATGCTATGAAATTCAATTTATAAAAAAGAAAAAAAAAAGAATGAACTTGTGTGTTTTATTGTGCTTTTTTGATACTGACTATGACAGAAATGAAAATGGGGGATGAAGAGTGAGTCACTTTTTGGTGATTCTGCTATTATTTAATCTAGGTCAGAGGTTGCAAATGGTGGCTCAGGGACCTAGTTTTTGCTCCTAGACCTATTTTGTTTGACCTTTACATTTAAAAATTTAGAATTAGTTCTCTACAATTAAAAATTGGGTGATGTCTCTCTCTCTCTTTCTTTCACTCTCTCACACACACAGTTATACCCTCAGCCTTTTTTTGATAATTGGAATAACTAGTAAACTGAGTCCTTCTTCTCCGCAAGCTGTGGCAGCTCCCCCACCACAGAGGGCTGCCCCGTCCACATCGTCACACTTGCTTCTCAGCCCCCTTCCTTAGTTATAGCACGGCCAAGTGAGTTTCAGATCTGTAATTTAGACGAAGTAGTGAACACAGCTCAGAATCGTTGTAGCTATGGGAATAATCTGATGTTTCCTGTTAACCTGTCACACTGTGTGTGTGTGTGTGTGAGAGAGAGAGAGAGAGAGAGAGAGCCAGAGAGGAGAGCGCCAGACAGTGTCACAGAGACTGATTTCACTGAACAGCAGCCCAGAGACAGAGAAACTGATCTTGAAAATCAAACTGGGAGTCAGGCGTGGTGGCTCACGTCTATAATCCTAGCACTCTGGGAGGCTGAGGTGGGTGGATTGCTTGAGCTCAAGAGTTCAAGATCAGCCTGAGCAAGAATAAGACCGCTGTCTCTACAAAACAGGCAGGCATTGTGGCAGGCAGCTGCAGTTCCAGCTACTCCAGAGGATGAGGCAAGAGGATCACTTGAGCCCATGAGTTTGAAGTTGCTGTGAGCTATGATGGCACTCTACCAAGGGCTACAAAGTGAGACTCTGTCTCAAAACAAACACACACAAAAAAACAAACAGGGAGAAAATGAGAGAAACCAAAAGAGAGATAGAGAAGAGCAGAGAAGAAAAGGAAGAAGCAAGCAAGAACCATGCTTTTTAAATTACTTCATATGGCTGTGACTTCAAGATGAATGGACTTAATTTTTCATGTTTCCACCTTCCTTAGAACAAATGATTGGGAGTCTCTAATAGTGTCCTTCTCTTAGGATCACAGTTGGATGCCTTAAACTGAGTTATATATGTTCATACCTTTACTTAACCTGCAGAAAGAATGCTGATTATGCTTCTAATAAGAAGGGTGCTGTAAAGATAAAGACATGTTTTTTTCTCTGTCCTAATGTTTAATTCAGGCACATTCTTCCCTAAGGTTAATGTGCTCAAGGGAGAATCAGTGATATGTTAAAATCTAATGTGTAAAAACCGTTTTATACACTATTACATTTGAAGAGTGTATTTCAAATATAATGAATCCTACTGCTTGGAAAATTTTATAACAGTGTAATAAAATTATAACACTGTCATAAAATGATTTTATTAAGAAATAACTATTTAATTATTAAAATTCATATATAAGATGTAGCACCATTACCATTTAAAATAGATGGTATATATAATGCTTTAATGCTATTCTGATTTTACGATATATCTTTGCTCTCTTTTTAAAAATAGGACTTTTTACAAAAGCAGGAATATAAGACCTTGGAATATAACTTAACGACTACGGAAGTAGTGATGGAGAACGTAACAGCCTTCTGGGAGGAGGTTAGA
Source organism: Arctocebus calabarensis (assembly GCA_963573935.1). Classification (NCBI taxonomy): domain Eukaryota; kingdom Metazoa; phylum Chordata; class Mammalia; order Primates; family Lorisidae; genus Arctocebus; species Arctocebus calabarensis. The sequence continues at coordinate 18,546 of CAUYON010017716.1, forward strand.
GTTTTTTTCTTTTTTAATTTTTTGCTCTAAACACTTAACAACTTTCTTCTTTGTGGATCTAGATATCATCCTGATAAAAAATAAAGTTAAAATGCTAATTAGTAGAACTGGAAGAAGGACCTCTCCACATGTGTTACTGAGTAAGAAGTAGAGGCCCAGAAATATTAAATGCAGTATAAAAGCCTCTTCATTCCTGTCCGAATCATGTAATTTGTTTCACACAACAGATCAGGAAATAATACAGAGACCATGGTTTTGGAGCAGGGTTTGAATCCTGGCTCTGTCCTCCTCTGGGCTCTGACTGTCACCTGAGCTCTGGGCACTTCTTCGATGTGGTTGAATCACAGTGGTAATGCTTTTTAAACTCCTGTTTGACACTTCAACATCTGCATGAAACATTTTTCACTACTCTCCTTAGAGCTTATATTTTCTGGTGACTTCTTCAGAAACTTTCTCTGACTTATCCTGTTTTGGAAATGTCATGCTCCAAAAATCTCTTTTTCAGATCAGAATTTCCTAACCCTGCAGCTCTCTCAGCCTCTTGATTCTATCTTTACTGCCTTCCAGGTTCATCAATTTCTGGTTTCTTTAATTCTTCCTTTTATTTCCCTCCTGGTTTATTCCAAGGGTAATAATTTCAACTCTCATCTCAGCTGCAATGTCAATTCCTATTTTGTTTTGCTGTTTCTTTTCTTTTTTTTTCTTTCCTACAAAGCCGTCACTTTATCAGCTTTGTAGAAGGAAGTGGTATTTGGGAAAATCATACACTGTGGTGAACAGTAAGTTGCATTCTTTATTGTTTCTACCTCAATCCAGCCTGTAATCGTTCTTGGGAAATTCTTTTATTTGTCTCTAGTTAATATTTTTTTATTATTTTCCCGTAGGCTATCCCAGATTTTTTTTTTATATAATTTTATTGAATCATAATTGTGTACATTGGTGCAATCATAGGGCATGATTCATATACATTCAGAAATGTTTTCATCGTACTGTTACAGATAGCCTTCATGGCATTTTCTTGATCACTATATAAAGACATTGATACTCTACATTTAATAAGTTTCCCCAGTATAAAGCTTCCCTCCCTTCTTTCTTTCTTTTTCTATTCATACTAACTCAATTGGAGAACTGGAGAAGTCCTTTGACCATATAAAAAGCTTCATAAGTTACACTGTATCTTATGAGGTATGTACCCTTAATTGTATGACTTGGGGTTAAAAGAAGTCATTGGTGAGGCAGATGGAATTAGTATCAGGGAATTAAAAGTGAAGAAAACATTAATTTTAATGTATAATATCAGGAACTCATCTCTACAAGACTGTGTTTTAACCCAGATGGTATTCCCATTTTTACAAAGACCTTCTCCTTACCAAACTCTGAATGGCTGAACATTCTAGGAACTAAAAGCCTACTAAGAGAATATATAAGAATACAACTTGATTGAGACAAACAGGCCCCACGGAAGAAGTAGGTGTTAACTGAACCAAACCTCTATTGAACATGAGGTTTGAGTTGGGGCAGGTGGCTATAGCAGCTAGGTAGGTGAGTATGAGCACATTAACTGATCCGTGAGTTATGAACTATTCTTTATGTTTTCACCTTACTTTTTACATTAGTAATTTTCAAGTTTTTATACTTTTTATTGATGCTTGTTTTAGGATTATTTTGTTTTTGAATTTCTTATACTGTCTTTATAGTAAAACACTGTGGCCCCAAGGAAAATTTTTATTATCTGTGCATGGTGGGGAATCAATGTGTTAATAAAGGAGATGCTTATCTTTAAAGCTGGTTGAAATAATGGAAGAAATTTAAAGCTAACAATCTAGATAGATAGATAAATGATAGATAGATAGGTAGAAAAAGAAAGAGAGAGAAACAAAGAAAGAAAAAATGGATGATAAAGAGACTGATAGATAGACATATCTATATCATATATAGAGTCTTTAAATAGCATATATAGATATATAGATAGATTCTCAATAGAGAGAATAACATACATTTATATCTTTACACATACACCTTTATATGTGTCTTATTATTTCTGTTAATTTTAATAAGTTGCTTATATGAACCAATTTAATTGGAATTTACTTAAATTATTTAATTCTTGGTACCTTACACACATAATGTAAGCAAAGCCCCCTCATAGTGGGCAATTTGTGAGCATTCAGAAAACCTTATTCACCTTCTCTGCCCCTTCACTTAATAGAGCTTTGATCTATATCTTTTTCTATTTAGGATACTTGGTATTACATACCTGGTGAGAGAAAGGAGTTTCCAAAGTCTGATCTCTTTTTATTTCTTCCTGTGGGTTGTCAGCTATATTCTCCTACATAATCCCTCCATTAGAGTTGCCCTGGTCTCTCACCTCTCCCTGTATATTCTTGGGGATTTGCTGTTCCCTGATTTTGTTTGTGCTGACTCTGCCTGGAATGCTATTCTTCTCACCACTGCTGGATGAAACCTCCCATGTCTTAAGGTCAAGCCCAATGTTATTTCCTCCATAAAAATGTCTAGATCATGCAGAATAAAAATAATTACCTCTTTGATTTTAGTGTATTTATTTGTTGTTTTTCCCTTACAGGTCAGAGACCTGTCTTGTATTAATTTCTAAATTTCATAGTTCCTGTCCCTTGTCTAACACATAGAACATGTCCCAAGCAAATGCTAATCAGAGAAAGGCAAAAATAATCCTCTTTTTGTAAACTCAAGAAAAATACACACTGCTCTCCCATTAGAGATAACCAACTATCTCTGTTGCTTTCTATACACCATACACAAAAGTTGAAGGAGTAGAGGTGTTTAAGAAAACTCATACCTTAAATTTTGAAACCAAAACAGTGCCAGAGAGGGCCATTTCTTTACAAAATCATTCACAAAGGATTCAAGGTAATTGGTGATTTTACATGAGATTCCAGTTCACTCACCACAGGCAGATATTTGTGTTCTATTTTATTTACTATTCTACCATACTTTGTGTTTATTTTAGGTCTTACTTCATAAGAAGTATAAGAACAAGATGTTTGTAGTTGAGACAAAGGAAGCAGAGATGAATAGAAGTCCAAAATTTGCAGGATGGGATAGATAGTTGAGAGCCTATATGAAAAAACAAAAATCAGCAATGCTATTTAAAGACTCCATTTTGTTATCTTGGAACTGTCTCCTAAATTCTCTGTTTCTATCAAGCGCTCAGGTTTCGGATAAAAGGATTTAGTGTTGCTATTGTTATAGACTAAAAGAATTCTTTACACGGGTCTTTTTGTTGTAAGAACAAAATCAAATCTCCTTGCCTTCTGAAACACCCAGGGATTCTAAGGAGTTTACAGAGCAATGAATTTTGATCTCAGTTGTGGGAAGAAAACCAGATGTCTCTTGGTCTCAGAACATGGAGCCAGTTTCGATACCACCTACCATTGACTCTGGGGTAAAACCATAATTTCATCGATGTCTTATTCTATTTTGGTAAAAAAGCATATGACTGTTATCTGTCTTTTCTTGCACATGTTTTTCCTGACAATAAAGTTAACAATCAGGCAGAATAGCCACGGATGCAAGTGCTATAAACATCACTGGGAAAAATCACTGCACAGGAATGAACTATTTTATGTTTATTAGATATGATGATGTAGAGAAGGGTGCACCTTTTTGTTGTTACATAGATAAATAATCTACATATGGTATTTTCAGACATGTAAAGCTTTTTGAATATATGAGGTTTGACAATTAAGTTCATGAATTCATCCTAGAAAAAGTGCTACTCATCTCATTGCTGAATATCTCTAAGGTTGCCTTTGAAGTACTCTACTTGGGAAGCTGTGCACCAATACCAGTGCCTAGTCCATCCTTCATAGCAATTTTGGGACTCTTTTTCTGGAATGACCATCAAAGCTTGTCTGACAATTAAGTTTGCAAACTTGCCACTGTGCACTTATGTTGGCAGCACTGTACAAACAACTTGGTAAGGTTTCATAACCTTGGTTTATCAGTGTCTCACAGCTGTGTTTGTTTTGATGTATGGTTGTGGCTTACTAGGTGGCATTCATTTTTGTTGTTTCATGTTTTGTATGCTGTATGACAGCTTTGATGGTCATTTCAGAAAAAGAGCTCCAATATTTCTTTAAAGGGTTGAACTTGTACTGGTGTTGGTGCATAGTTTCCCAAGGGGAGTACCTTGAAGGTGACTGTAATGATATTCAGCAATGAGGTATATAGCGTTTTTTCTAGGAAGAGTTTGCAAACTTCAATGTCAGATCTCATACTCTCACATTGCACAAGTCAACTGCAGACAAATCTAGTCTTTTCACAGAACAATGTGAGAGAAAGCTGTTAGTACCTTCAGAGGAAGGCTACCTAAGTTCCAATAAACCAATTTTAATTTATTCCACATTCAATTCTAAGGTAGTTTAATTAATGAGGAATTAACTTATAGAATCAATTTTACAATAAACATGATTGTTGACCTTTAGAAAAGGATTAATTTGTTAAGAAGGCATAGCTTGAATTGAGTTAGTAAAAAAAAGGATATAATTTTAAATTAAAATTATGTTTTCTTAAAAATATCAACAAATTAATGCAATAGAACTTAGCTTCTAGGTATCATAGCCATGACAGGACATAAGACACTGGAAATATGTCAAAAGCAATTCAGAGACCGTCACAGGGAGTCAAAAATGAATATTATTGTAGGAAGTGCTGTAATACCTTACGGTGTTATAATAAACACCATAATAAAATATATTATGTAATGTATTATAATACAATTTAACATAATTCATAATAGGTTACACCAATTTGGCATAAGAAAGGAATAAATTAGCATTTTTTAACAAAACCATGATACTCTATAACAAGAATCATAACAAAGAACAGTGTGTGTATGTTGTTGTTTCACACATTATATATAATTAAACTATATTATGATTTATTTCAAAAGCTTTCCTAATGTAAATAAAAATAGCATTGTGAAATAGATGCTTCAACATTACCTGGTAGCATATGTTCTATTAGGTAGTTCTTTGCATTTACTAATTACTGAACAACATGGCAATGGCAATAATAAGAAGCACAAGGAAACACATTTACCGCATTTGAAAGCCTACTGAGAAGCGTTTTGCTAGATATTTTTAAAAAATGACCTCATTTAACTCAATGGCATTGCTTTATAGTTTGTTCTTAACTTTTGATTTTAAAATATGTAGTCTCTATTTCTCTTCAATTTCACTTTTCCCAATTTCAGTTACTCAAAGTCAACCTCATCCTGAAAACATTGCACAGAAAATTCTAGAAATAAACTCATAAACAACTCATTTTAAATCACACACAGTTCTGAATGGAGTGTTGAAATCTCTCACCATCCCATCCTTTTCCAGACATGAATCATCCTTTTGTCCAGCTAATCCCTGCTGTAGACACTACCCAGCCTTTTGGTCATTTAGCAGCCCTCCCTCAGATGCCTGTCATGGTAGGGAGGTGACTGTGTTTAAGCAACTTTTAGTTGACTTGATAATGGCCTCACAAATCAAGAAGAGTGGTACTCTTGTTTCCTTAAGTGAAAAGGTGAAAGTTCTCAACTAATGAGGAAAGTAAAAAGAAAATCATATGTGGAGGTAGTTAAGATCTATGGTAAGAACCAACCTTTCATATGTGAAATTGTGAAGAAGGAGAAAGAAATTTGTGCACAGTATTTGTAGGGTCCAGTAATATGTACCATTTTAAGGATCCACCGAGGGTCTTAGAACTTATCCTCTGTAAATGAGGGGAAACTACTGTATAAATACAGAGTGCTCTGAAAGTTGCCCCTGAAGTCACTACACATGGGGAAAATGGGAAATTGTAATGTAACCTTAAATGTAATTTTACTTATGAAATATTCATTACAAAATTTTACAACATATTTACAAAATAGTCTCTATGGGTTAACCACCTCTTCATAAAATTTTGTAAATAATTTTTTTTTAAATAAAAGTATGTTTTGCTAAAATTTCCCTTTTTCCCTATGTATGGGGAGTTTGAGGGCAACTTTTGGGACACCGTATCCTGGTGCGGATTTGTTACTTTGTGTGCCTAGGCCATATAAATCACAAATGTATTAGAATCCTTAAAGTCACTTACACAATTAATCCACCTATTCATTCAATGAACACCTATCATTAGTCTTCCTGTTTTCTTTATTTATCTATTAATTTAAAGGGAAAAAGAAAGAGGAAAGAAATAGTAAACTTTCATCTACTTGCCAAGTGCTGAGGGGTATCGTTAGGATTGAAATGTAGAGGGACTCAGAAGCAGAGGAAGGGAAAGACAGGCTACACTCAGAGATTGGTTACAGTATTATTCAGTGAATTTCTAGTAGGGGAATAGGCTGTCACTCTGGGAGCTCAGTGGGTGGAACCAGCAAGTCTGTCAGAGGGAGGCAAGGAAGGTGTCTCCAATGGGTAACATGTAAGCTTTTATCCAGATTAAGAAGAAAGGAAAGGCCACCCCAGTATGAAGAATAATCTATCCAAACTCCTATTTTCCAGGAAGACCACAATGTTCACAGCAAGTGTGAGGTTTTTCCAGGTGTTGGAAAGTGTAAGCCATGTGTGGTTCCCGGTGGGGTATGAAGCTAGGAAGGTGGAGGCCCGAAGCTGAGGAGCTGGTAACCAAGGAGAGAGAAGCAGACTTAATTTTAATAGGTCATTTGATGTTGTGTTTATTAAAAAGAGGCTGAAGCACACTCTCTCCATTTCATTAGCATTAGACTTAATTATTTAAATATAACTTGTCAGAAATAAGCTGTTTAATTTTAAAAACATAATTAATTGAATCAGTGTTTTAAATAATAATATTTGACATCTATTAATGAGGATATAATTAGACCAGCTATTTAAAAACTTAGTGCAATACCAATATTTTCTCATAAAATGAAAGTGAAGAATACTAACTACCAGGCAACTCTGCAACTTGACTAAATTCATTTTGGAATTCACATCTCTGGCAAGAATCACTTAAATTTAGAAAATCTGTTTGAAATGTCTCCTGCAACCCCATGTGCATGTAAGTAACATTTCCATAGGCAATTATTTTTTAAATGAAATTTTTGTTTAAAGGCCTCTCCCTTCCCTTAGACTTAAGAGGATTTGGAGGAAATACCTCCATTGAATTGCCACTTGGTTGCGAGTTATCACAAAGGGCCAAGAGAAGGTTGATACTAAGGGGCCAAGAGAAAATTGATTCTAAAAGAGTTGGCCTTGCATTGATCCAGCAGAACGATGCCAATTTGACTTTATGGAGCACTTGTAAGTGCTGGTCACCATATTTAACTCTTTACATAGACCATTAGTTTAATTTTCAAAACAACTCAATGAGTTAACCAATTAAATGTATATTCCTACATTTTAGGAAAGAAAAGTGAAGCTTAAAAGGGTAGATCATTTATTCAAGATTATTTAGCCCACAACTAATTGTGTTAGAACTAATTCCGAGATTTTGCATACAATTCTATACTGGAAGAAACTGTGTAGTGAGGCTTTAGAAAGATATAATTCAATAGATAATAAGGGAGGTAGTTAACATTTACATAGACATATCTTAGCATTCGATTGGAATGTTGCATTTCAATAGTAAATGTTTGATCTTTACTGTCTGCTATGTAGCAAATAACTTCTACCAGAAACAAGGTTCTGGAACACCACCCTCCCTGTTTCATTCTGGGGAAACGATCAGGAATGGGAGTGCAGTAAGTTCTCCTCAAAAACTGTTGTCATGGATGCCAACACAGATGTAGGAGACAGGTGCCAATGTCAGGTTGGATGCCAATTTTTTTTAGGTCAAGAGGGATTGGACATTGGCAACTTTATATAGTTTTACTTAATGCAATTAGATCTTTTTATTGAATGGTAACCTTGGCAATGTGCTTAGGATTGAGTAGGGGAAGTGGAAAAAGAAACAAGTTAGGACTTTCTTGCTTGAAACAGTCAAGAAAGAATGACTGTTGTCATAAAAGTAGTGTTTACAAGGAGAGGTTGAGCAGGTTCCTGATCATTTCCAAACTAAAATAATAGATAACCAAATGGATACAAAGAGCATGAAAGTGAAAACCGTCAGAAGGACCCTGAAATTTTCTTTCTTTCTTTTTTTTTTTTTTTTTGCAGTTTTGGGCCGGGGCTGAGTTTGAACCCACCACCTCTGGCATATGGGGCCAGCGCCCTACTCCTTTGAGCCACAGGCACCGCCCCGAGGGCCCTGACATTTTAAGTGAAGGAACTGAGAGCTTTCCATGAGTTACAGTTTCTCCCAACATAACAAATTTTGTAAAAAGAAGATTTTCTCCACATTTCTACAGAATTTGTTCTATATTTCCTGAGTTCATTCTAATTCAAGATATGTGTTTCTGTTTTAAAAACAAATATGCAAAGAACAAGTGACAAAAGCCAGATGCCCAAAGTGGAAAAATGGAATTTAGCACTCGTGGGGAGGAAAGAGGCAGGGTGAGAACGGCCCGCCAGGCTCCCTAGCTGCCTCCCCCAGGTGGTGTGCAGCCCCCCCGATGCCACAGCTGCTTGATCAGGATCAGCGTGTACCGGGAGCAGGTGTGGGGGTGAGAACACGCTGCCTCACCCACCTCTCCTCCACTCCTCCTGGCAGAGGGTGTGGTGAGTTTGATGGCAGCCATAAGAAGAACTATAAATGTGGGCTATGACAGGGAGGAAGGGGTGGAGGCTGGAGAGAGTAGTGTGGGGGTCTTATCTGATCTAGCATGTGTGGATGCCCACACACAAACACACAGGTACACATGCGCGCGGCTGCGCGCACACACACACACACCTACATACACATGAAGGTAGACATGCACCCTCATACTCTCATATACACACATGTATCCACAAGTGTGCACAATTGATACCTCACTCCATGTGCACAAATGCCCATGCACACGTGTGTGCACCATCTTAACTGCCACACACACACTCCCCACATCTGTGTACACATAAACCCCCACTGTTCCCAAGCCAGTCCTGATATGGACCTTCTCACTACTGTTGAGATTCAGATATTTTTTTTTCCTTCCATCAGCCATTCTCGAACCTCTAGACATACAAATTTGTTCCTAAAATTCTCCATCCCATGGCTTCAGATTTGGACTGTTTACAGATTTGCTTTCCAGCTTCTCCTCTTATCCCGATAATTATATTAACAGTTCTGAATAGCACTTCACAGGAATGGCAGATCCTCCACTCTGAGGATACGAGTTCTACAAATGAGCTACTTTTCTACTTTATCCTTGATAGAATTTGAGTCTGCTTTCCAAATTCACGTAGGTAAAGGGAAGCCTTGGTGGATACCTAAAGCTGAGATGCAGCAAGCTCTGAGATTCCACTGCCTGTGGTGAGTGGGAAGACACAAAAGGAAAAAAATAGATATGAAAAGCCTGCTGTTGAGTTTCTTCCCTGACAGCCCCTCTCGCTGAGGGATGTCTGGTGTCCCCTGCACCAGTCTCCAGGCCTAGACTGACTTCTTTCTTCCCTCTTCCTTCTACACGTCCCCTGCCTCTGCTGTTGCTACCCACTGCCTGGACTCCAGATTCTTCCCAAGTAAACTGAACTTTCTATGGTGGAATGACAGGACAGGTCCCCAGGGATATGCTCGTAACATCCCTCAAAGTGGCTAAAGATGGTGCAGCTGCAGCCAGGAGCCCTGGGACTGCCTGTGGCCGCCCCTGACAGACACGCCCACAGACACTCGCAAAACCAAATAAAAAGCAGTGTAGTGATCATCTCCGTAGGAATGAGCAATGCATTTTCTCTGCCTCCTCAGAAAACAGTTTTCTGGAACATAAAGCCAAGAGAAAGGTGTAATTTACTGTGGGGATTGTGTATTACATAATTAGTTTTCAAGCGTTCCTTGGGTAATTACAATCTGTAACATTTGTAATTGATTTGGCCAGATTAAAAATGGACGCCTTGGTGCATCAGAGAGGCTAGCGAGAGGCCCAGGAGGGGAGGGAGGAGATGTCTTACCTAAGGAGACGGGAGCCACGCTGGACGCCGGCCAAGCCCTGAACGACACCCTTTCTGAAGCCAGAATTACAGTAGGCCTCTAATACTGCAAAGGGGGCAGGTAAGTTTGTTCCCAAGAAAAGACCATATGGGGCAGCCGAATGTTTCCTCCATGGTTCTTTAACCATCAGGGGAGCTGCTACCCCCGGGCTTGTAAAGTCGGACACTTAGCTCAACCCTGAGTGGACACCAGTCAGGCAACAAGAACAGTATAATGAGGACTAGTCATTTTGTGAAACAGGAGAAAAGAACACTTGTCCTGGCAGAGGTGAGCTCCAGACTGGATGAATGGGGTAAGAATTTAGAAAGTAAGCTGCCAGCTGCCAGACACCTTATCAGGCCGCTGCACCTGGGACAAAGGCCATGAAAGGTTACTCCCTGTGGCCTTATTCATGCTCCTGTGTGTGGGGGGGTCCTTTGCACCCCCCCTCCCCCGACTACCAGCTATTCTCCTTGGGCAGGGCCTGGCTGTTGAGGCTCTTGGACTCAGATCAGCTCATCTCAGGGGCTGTTTCCCTAGGCCTGAGAGGTCCAGACAGGGGTGGTGAGGTGTCGTGGAATACCAGCTGTGGTGGTTGTGGGTGGGAGACCAGGTATTCAGGAAAAGAAGGAGTGTGATACCCCAGTTGAATGGGCTCATTAGCTAACATTTACTGAGCACCTATGATGGTGAGACGCTGCAGGAAAACGTTCATGAACTCTCAAAACAGAGCCTTAAGGAAACTTGGTAGAGGGCAGATCTGCAGAGCAGATGATTATCTAGACTCTAGTGAGCAGGTGCTTTACAAGAGAAACATGAAAAGAGATTAAGAACATGAAAGAGTAGAACAAGGGTAGAAGACCAAAAGAGAAGGAGGGAAAGAGAAGTGGCTGGGTACCTGCGTGGGGCCAGGAACAAGAGGCTTGAAGAGAAGAGGGATGGCCTTGAGGAAGAAAGAGTGTTCTCCTTCAGAACCAGCGCCTGCCAACTACAATCTGCAGGACAAATCTGGTTTTGTAAAGAGTTTTTCGTTTGTTTGGAATATAGATATGCCCATTGTTTACTCATTATCTGTGGATGCTTTGTGCTACAACAGCAGAGTTGAATGGTTGCAAAACGGGCTGTGTGGCCTGCAAAGCCAAAACTACTATGTACTGGCTGACTTCACAGAGGGACTTTGACAAGACCTGCTTCAGAACAAAACGCTAAGCGCAGAACCACGATTAGTGCATGAGGGTATGAGTTTGTTCACTGTGCCTTCAGAGTCTCACCACACAGGATCTGCTTTAGTGGATGGCTTTGTGGAGCTACAGAGCTCCGTGCAGAAATCAGCCCTCCTGGAGGATATCCTTTGCTCCAGGGTAGAGACAGTTTACACTTTCTAGGGCTCATTTCTTTCCTGAGATTTGGATATGGAGTGGAGCATAGAAGCACATTTTGCCATGATGGGGGCAACAGCTTTGTGAAACACAGACATGTTATTAGAAATGTCACTGAATTTAGCATTGACTTGATGGAGAATGAAGGATGTGGGAAGAGATGGCAGACTGGTAAAGACATTGCATATGACTGGGGGCAGGTGGAGTAGCCTGAAATATTCTTTCAGTAATCCAGAGACGTGGCCAGAGAGAAGTTGCTGGACTGAAGAGCGCTAAGTGGCCCTTGGGTCTCTTTGTCTGGATGTGTTTCTAATAGCTGACAGTTACAGGATGTAGATAACGGCTCGCTGTTTCCTGGGGTCAGAGCACGCACTGCTCAGAAAGGAAGGGAAAGGCATGACTGGACTTGGAGTGTCCCAAACTGTTCCCCTGCTAAGGGAGGGGCTCATGCCTCATTACCTGTCCTTCCCTAGGTGGTGGCTAGAGTTTCCAAATATCTTTTCATTGGGGTTGTTGAGCACAAACCCTGACCTGGTTTGAAAGCTGACTGGGAAATCACTAAAGATAAATAACTCCTGCCAGTTTAAAACACAGTTTTAAATCCTGAGAATGCCTGGAGAAGGCTTGCATTGTCGCAGGCCAGGCAGTAAGACCCGGACAGTGCAACCCCTCTCTGGTCTCTTCAGAAGGCTTTTACTGATTTTTAACAGAGGTGCATATGCAAAATGCAAAATTGCCAAAAGATAGGGTTGAAAGAAGCCCAAAGCTCCAGGAAGACTGGATAGAGAGAGAAGCTGGGTAAAAGGTAGGGGGTTGCTAGTCAGGGGGAGGAGTATTTAGAGAAGGGGAGGGGGAAACTAGCTCTCTCCCCAGAGGGGAAGTAAGCCAGGTCTAATCTAATTCATATCAGAAGTTCAAAGAACTTAACCCTTCCTACTTGTTGACTTTCTCAGCACAGGCCTAGTCCAGCCCGTCCAGGTGCCTCCAGGCTTTTTTCATTTTCCATGGTTTTTAATGAGACCCCAGAGATCACAAGTCTGCCCACTTTCCACTGGATACCCCAGGGTTGAGGTGGGTCACCCTGCTGAGAAGTCAACTTGTCTACCTCTCACATTTTTGGGGAAGAAGATCTGTCCTCAGAAGTCAACTGGGTTCATCTTCCCATCTCCAAGAATGATTAATTACCTAACTTCCTCCTAGAGCAGCAGTTCTCAACCTGTGGGTCTACACCCCTTTGTAACAATAAAAATACATCACAGCATTGGGAAGGTTGAGAACCACTGTCCTAGAGAAACGGTTACCTGCCCCATCTTCTCTTCATGAAAGAGCATACCAGCCAGGCCTGCTGACAGACTTTTTAGCAATCCTGAGGTTACTATAAACACCTTTGGTGTTAGAAACTGGGGCAGAGCTGGGCACTTGTCCCCCTCTTTGTTTCCAGACTGGAGAACTATGACTCAAACAAATCAATGATAAAAGAGCAAATGACTCCAATAAAAACTGGCCAAGAGACATGAACAGAACCTTTATTCACGAGGACTAACAAATGGTCAACTAATACAGGAAAACAATGTTCATTATCCCCTAATCACCAGAGAAATGCAAATCAAAACCATGCTGAGCTACTACCTAACACCAGTGACAAGGAGCCATATACATTTTCCTTACAATTAGAACATTTTACATGAACATAGCTCTGGGTATCCATAGCAGTATGGCCTCCAGGGTCCCGGCTCCCCCATTCTGAGGGTACCTCATTGGTGAAGGTTTCCTTCCACCTAGCCCCTGATTTTTGAGGATTTTTCTGATTCCCTGGTGAGTCTGGTGTCCTGCCCTGAATCATGGGCCAGTTTACTGGGAGTGACCTTCTAGCCTGTCCCCCCCTTCCCTTGTGATGGAGCCCTGCCTCTCTCACTATTCTCCCCTGTCATGGATGGGCCCCTAGGGGCTGACTTCAGTCATCCAGAGGGCAGTTCCCTAGAAACAGAATCCAAAAGATTCACCCTTCAATTTCTTTTATAGAAATGCTGCCCTGGATCAAACTGGAATGGGCTGCTCTCTCTTATATTTAGTGACAAAATGACCCACAGCATTTATGACAAATAAAATTTTATGTTCTATCTGGCAAAAGTTATTGATGCTTTTAGAATCAAGGAACCATTGTGTCTCCTTCTCTCCCATTTACTAATGGTTCATATGCCTGATGGTCGAGGATTGAGCAATGGAGAGGAAGTCAGGTCTCACGTCCAGGTAAGGTGATATCTCAGCCTCGGTCTCCCAGTCTACCTTCCCTGTTCTCTACTCCATTCTTAACCCCCTCAAGAGATCCGTCCCGATCTCTACTTTTAATCCAGCTTTTGAATATGGAGGCCAGAGAGTTGGAGGAAAGCCAGGGGTCCAATATCCTATGCAATCATTAATTTCCTTCTTATAGAAAACAAATCTACACGATTAATTTCTTTCTTATAGAAAACAAATCTACACGTCAGAGCTGTGCTAACATTGCATCTTTAATATCATGGCAGTAGCATTAGGTCAGTGAGAATTCATCAGGCAAATCTACTATAACAGATGCAAGTCAGACACTAAAGAGAAAGTTATGAGTTTCAATGCTGATCCAAACAGCTCACTCATCTGCTCCTCTTCCATGGAATCTCTAACAACAACAACAAAACATTTTAAAAACCCTTCAGATTATATTGCACCAAAGAACCTGCCATGTGGCTGAGGAAACCTGGTGCATTTGTCACCCACATTGTGGATACCTAGATGTGACTTAGCCCTGGGCTTGTCCCAGGTAATGGACACATTTGTAAATCCTAAATCTTATTTATGGCAATAGTGGCAGAGGGTGATGAAGTGGTTGCCCTGAGCAGGGAGGGTATTGGGGGGTGGGGGCTACGATGGATTTCACCCTTTTCTTGCTTTTAACAATTTCTCAGTATTTAGAATGAAGAGAAATTGTGAAACTTTTTCTTTGGGGCTTATGAACAAAACATCCAAGAAAGAACAAAGTATATTTTTGTGTTGTTCTGTCTTTTTTAGATCATCTCAACCCACAATCTTGCTTTCTGAACTGCAAAAACATTAAGAGTTGGCTCTGTCACTTACCAGATAGGGACATCTGAGGGAGGAGCCATAAGACGTTGTTGGGTTGGAGGTCATGCATGGAAACCCCTCTAATGTGGCATTTAAAACTATTAAATTGCTACCAGTTAGTGTAGCATAAAATCCTATGTGTAAAAGGATGAATAGAATGGAAAGTAACGTATCTTGATCACATGCGTATGTTTATAGATACTGGGTCACTGTGCAGAATGTACTTCATAATGTGGGTTACATTAAATAACATTGGAAAAATTATTCTGTAAAGGTTAAACCTAGGTCTCGGAGGGGAGCAGAGAATGTCTCCATTTCTTCTCTTTCCTGTGACTGATTCTGTGTACAAGGGTTTTCCTAACCCTGGCTCATCTGGCAATCCATTGGCAGCTGACGTATGCCAGATCCTGTAAGAATATCACCCACTCTAATACTCTTTGATAAGAACCAGGGGCTTTTCTCAAAGCAAGAGTGAGCCAGACTGAGTGAGGCTCTGAACAGCAGGGAGAAGGAAGCAACATTAATGTAGTATTTATGCATTGGTTACTGGCTCCAATATATTGTTGTCTATTTCATAACAATTCTAGGGAAGATATTTTTACTGCATTTTGCATGCAAGGAAATTGAAGTTGAGCAAACATAGCACCATGATTTTTCTAAAAATCTTACTAAGTTGTTTTTCTGTTTTAAATTTATTTTTCCTTTTATTTAAATAATTCTTGGGATAGTTACCATTCCATGCGGAATGGTTTGAGAAATTGGCATAATTGTGGCTATCCATAAAGGCACTTTAATTTTTTTTTTTTTTTTTTTTGAGACCGAGTCTCATTTTGTCACCCTTAGTAGCAATCATGGCTCATAGCAATTTCAAACTCTTGGGCTTAAGCAATTCTCCTGCCTCAGCCTCCCAAAAAGCTGGGACTATAGGTGCCCACCACAACACTAGGGAATAATGCATGCAGTTATGTTGGGTTTCACCATCAACAACGCACATCCATAGTCGTGTCTGACTTAACCCTCACTATATACTGTCAGGTGGTTATCGGAAGTACTGTCTCCATTGTGGAAATTAGAAGACTGAGATCAAAGAGAACAGATGATTCCCAGCTTTAAGAGGCAACAGAGCCAAGACTTGAACTTATGTCTTGTTTCCTAGTCAACTGTTCTTTCTATTATCATAAAAGGTTATCATAAAGGGTTACTATAAAGGGTTATCATAAAGATCTTTCTGTCTTGAATTTGTATTATGTTGGAGGCCAATTAAAACCATTAAAAGAGGAAGTTTCTTAGTCTCTTGAAGCTGCTAGAACAAAATGCTATAAACCAAGTAGTTTATTAAAGAACAGAAATTTATTTCTCACAATTCTGGAGTCTGGGAAGTCTAAGATTAAGACACTGACAGATTTGGTGTCAGGTAGGGGTCCATCTCCCAGTTCACAGATGGCTTTTTCTAGCTGTGTCCTCATGGGGAAAGGAGCAAAGGATCTCTCTGGGGCCTCTTTTGTAAGAGGACTAATGTTATTCATGAGGACTCTGCCCTTATGATTTATTCACTCCCCAAAGACGCCTCCTCCTAATACCATCAATTTGGGGTTTAGGATTTCAACATATTCATTTTGGAGGTGGGGGGACAAAAACATTTCTGATTATTTCAGGGGGAAAAATGAGCATTATTATCACAGTGGAGCGAAGATTTTTCAAATACTTTTAAAAGTGCTGAACAAAAGTGGATTCTTAAAACTTTTATTCTCATTATTAATATCTTAAGGCACTCAATGGTAACTAACCAGATTACTAACTCCTTTATAGAATACTGAGAATTCTGTTCAGAAATCAACTCATCTGGCTCAGCAGGGAAACAGAAAAATCCAACATGCCTTTTCTCCTACACTACATTCCCCAAGCTCTCAGAATAAAAAGCATAAGATAAGGGTTTTATCTGTCATTTTTAACAGGGAAAATTAATTGCTCCTGCAGAGATGAAAACTTTACCTTTGAAAAGAAACGGGTGCAAAATGCTTTTTTCTTCCATTCCCACCTACGGAGACCTAGGGATTGGAAGCAAATTGGAGCTTAAAGAGGCAAATGCCAGATCCCTCTCTAATTAGAAATGACCATCTGGTAGACACTATGGCTGGAGGCTGAGAATAGGTAGAAGGAGAATGAGATAAGGTGTGTAATGGTGTATTTACATGTTTGAGAATGAATGTCTTCACATAGGCTGTCTATGTATAACTCAGCCTGCCTATTGAACTGCTGAGTATTGAGAAGTAAATAAACAAGTCTTGCTGATCATATGGTTTGGGTCTGTAAGTGCCATAGCAGGTACATTCAAGTATTTTTTTTTTCAATTTTCTCTTCAACAATAATAAAAAGACTTACAATACCATTCACTATATAATCCAATACACAAATTCATGAATGAGCAAAACTTGATTCCAGTTCTCCAATGGAGTAGTTATCATCAAATTGGTCCCTCAGTTTGGGTCTCAGTTTTCTTCATCTGAAACCTTGGCTATGCTACCTGTTTATCTTCACAAAATACACCAAGGAGGAAAACAGAAGGGGACTTTGTGAAAACTCATAGGGACTCTGCGTGATTCAGACAAGCAAATCTTCTGCTCCATCAATTTAATTATTGCATTTGTATGAGAGAGCACCTGTTCTTTGAAATCTGCTCTTTGAGTTCTAGGTCTCTTTACCTTGATCCACATGAATTTGAGAAATTCATTTCAACATCACTTAAATCATTTTTTCATTTGAATGAGGAAGTAGGGATATGAATATCAAAGGGTTGTTAGCAGTATTAGATGTGAAAATATGTACCAACTTTTTTTCTAAATATAGCTGTATTTTTAAAGTTAAAAGTATCATGTGGCAATCATTGAAATAAACAATCTGACCAATCATTTTTTTCATTCAAAGAACTATGTCGGAAGATGAGGGATAAATGTCCAAAGACTCTTTTGGCATGAGTGTGGGTCTGGAGTTCTCTGGGGAAAGAGTTCTGGGAGCCAGGATGTTAGGCAGGGAAGGAGGTCAGAGCCAGTTATTACTGTGAAGAGCATGAAGGCAGAGGTCACCCAGCGATGCAGGCTTAAAACCAGAGCAAAAACCCAAAGCTAGTCTAGTGCGTCCAACCATGGGAGGGGCCAGGAAATTCCAATCTTGAGCCAACGAGGCAGTTAGACATCCCCAATTCTAATAAACAGGGTGAGGAAGGACAAAAGTGGGTAGAAGAATCAGAGTTCTTAAGAAGCTAGACGGGGATGGCAGCCACTTTTCAAAGAGAATGTGGGATGGAAGAAAGAAGAAAGAGGGGGGTCTCTGTTCAATATAGAGCTATCTAATGATACTACCACTCCTGGAAAGTCAGGGAGTTAGTTCACTCAGGCTTGCTTCGTGAATGTATCTGGGCTTCCTCTGAGGTGTGTTGTCAGGCTGGCAAGTAGAACTGACCTTTCTAAGTTTCTCTGCAAATGGATATTCCCTTTAGCCTACTGGGCCCATATTCGAGAAATGGATGTCTCTAGGGACCAAGGATACTGGAGACACTTTCCTTTTTGTCCTCATCCCCCAAACACAGATCACAGAAAAACAAGAAGCAAAGTGGCAGTGTCTTCTCTGATTTGTTTTTTTGAGATGGATTCCTGGCTAAGTTACTCAAGTAGGTTTGCCTCATTGAATGGAGTGTTTCCAGTAGCAAGGCATCCCATGGGTTGAGAGAGGTGACAGGGAAAGATAGGAGTTAATATCCCTAATCAGTTAGCTACGAGGTCCCAAAGGCAACCTAAACACTCTCTCTGCTGAGGAAAGTGAAGGAATCCAAATTTTAAATAGTCCCCTGAGTTACAACTTTCTTTGGAACCTTCCAAGTTGTTTCTAGAAGACCCAATATTATCTTTGATGAAATAGTCATCTCAGTACTTCTGATGCATTCCCTACAGTGCAGACAGCACTAGCATGCTAGTTTATCCCAGAGAGGATCAGGGCTGTGGTTACACTCCATCTTTTTGCCTCATGGTTTCTCCCACTCACTTACTCATCAGATGCTATTTCCCTTCTACTTTCCTTTCTTACTTTCCATACATCTATTTGAAATATATCTGAAATAAATCTCAAGGCTCTGAGGAATATTTTTGCTCATGTAAGCATGTGTACAGTTTCCATCATGTTTTCACACAAGCACAAGCAATGTTTAAATGCCAAGGGGAAAGGGCTTTTGTTATACACATATACATTTCAGATATGCTTTACTTTTTTCTTGCTGCAGTGAGATGTTGGCTACAGATCCTCTTTTAAATGTTTTTTTCTAAGGCAGAGGAAAATAATGGAGAACCTTAAATCCTACCTCTGCCCCTTGCTAATTATTCAACCTTCAACATGTGACTTTAATTCTATATGCCTTGGAATTCTTCCTTATAAACTGAGGATGAAAAACAAAGCAAGATTATTGCTCTTAGTCCATAGAAAGCATGAGATATTCCTGGCTATGAATTGATTTCCTTTCCTTTTTAATTTTATTTTCAATTAGACTATCTTAAGACAATTTAGCTAGAAAGTTCATATTATTCAACTATAAATTTGAATCTTTTCTAGTCAAGGTTATCTGTATTAGAATAGGGGCACTCAAAAGCATTGCCCTCTGAAAAGAAGTGGAGGTATGTAGTGGATGGGATGGGGTAAGGTATCACTTCACTGCAGGTGTTTCACACTTGTGGGTAGGGGGTTAGCCTATTTTCTAGCTCTGTTAGATATAAGCCCAGGTAAGAAGCCAGGTACTTTCAAGTCACAAAATGATACTTGTCTCTTCATGAACTCCCTAGGCAAGTGTAGATTCACTTTTAATAGAACTGTTAAGCTAGAAAGGATCTCAAGAGATGATCAAGCTTACACTTGAATTAACTGAAACAGGCTATGCAAAGTGTTAACCCCAGGGCTTGGCACATGGCTGTTCTTGTGAGTGTTTGTAATGGCTGGGGCATCAGGGATGGTTGCTGGTATTACTATGACTATTATCACTATTTTCAAGAAGGCTTTGTCTGGAATGAAGTCAAGACAAGACTTGGTAGTGTTTTTCTTTTCTGTCTCCAGGCTCTGTCTAGTGTGGCCATCTGTGTCAGTGTCTGTAAGCAGGGCCAGTAGGGGTGGTTATTATTATTGTTATTGTTATTATTATTATTATTGAGACAGAGCCTTAAGTTGTCACCCTGGGTAAAGTGCTGTGGCATCACAGCTCAGAGCAACCTCTATCTCCTGGGCTTAAGCAAGTCTCCTGCCTCCACCTCCCAAGTAGCTGCGACTACAGGCACCTGCCACAATGCCTGGCCATTTTTTGATTGCAGCCGTCATTGTTGTTTGGCAGGCCCAGGCTGGATTCATACCCACCAGCTCAGGTATACATGGCTGGCGCCTTAGAGCATTGAGCCACAGGTGCCAAGCCTAGGGGTGGTTATTATTATTATTACTATTACTAGAAAGCATTTTACTGGAGTCAAATCAAGGCATGATTTGGCAGCATTTTCTTCTCTGTCTCCAGGCTCTTTCCACACATCAGACCACACTGAGTTTCACATGACATTGGGACTATGCCTCGAGTTATTCGCCAAGAGAGTTCAACACCTGTATCTCATTCAGCTTTACCAAATCTTAGATTAAAGTATCTTATGGATTTATTACTAGAGAAGGAAGCCCAAGCCCGGAAAATGAACACAGTTACTCATCAAAGGATGTGCAGGTGCCTTGGAGTGGAGTGGAGGAGCAATCTGAGGCTGGATTCTCTGTGGTGAGCTCATGTAGCTGGCCCATGGCATTGTCAGGGACAGGAACCACACTGCCCAACAGGAAGACGTGGTGGGTAGCTTTGGGATAACTGTATGATGATTCCCCAGGCTTGTAGCATTTTTCTCTCCTGACATATCTCTCTAACTTCTCCAATGGGGTATTTTGGGGAATTGGCCACCAGAGAGTTCAGCAGTCAAGCAAGTACAGTTTCATAGAGTTTAGTCTGCTTTACTCAAATTCAGAAACATTTATCACCCTGCCACCAAGGCAGTTGACAGTTAGAATACAAATGCACTAAAAATTCTTTCAGAATAATGCTTTTGCTTGGTCCTTGAGTGGTGTGATATAGAGTCCTTGCATTTGGAACACCCTAAACCAGGAGCCAAGGTGTTCATGCAACTTTTTTTCATTATCTTCTGAATGTACAGGCAGTTCGATGTATGTTTTTTTTCCTATTCTTTTTCCTCCAAATTTGAGATTGTTTTTTATTTCCTCAACATCTGTTTCCTGTCACCATTCCATTAATTTCTGTTACCCCACTCATATCTACTAATGGTTCACAGGCCCTATATTTGAGCAGTTTTGTTGGACAGAAGCCCAGATACAAACCAAGCTGTGGGAAGTCATGGAACGAAGCTCTTCTCTCTTTAATGAACTCCAAGAGTATGTGGGAATCAATCTAATGTGGTTCTAGATAGTCACATTTCTTTACAACATGCTTTTCAGAAATCATTTATACATCAACGTTTTTTAAGCATTAATGCCCTCAAGATTTTAAAGTGACTGGAATTAAGTGATAGTTCGATGCATATACTATGTGTAATACCCTCTCAGGAAAGTAGACTCTTCTTGAACACTTTCCAGCCACTAAAAGAATTCCCTTTTGGCTGGGCACAATGGCTCATGCCTGTAATCCTAGCACTCTGGGAAGCCAAAGCAGGTGCATTGCCTGAGCTCAGGAGTTGGAGATCAGCCTGAGCAAAAATAAGACCCCATCTCTACTAAACATAGAAAAACCAGCTGTTTGTGGAGGTGCACACTTGTAGTTCCAGCTATGTGGGAGATTGAGTCAAGAGGACTGCTCAAGTCCAAGGTTTTGAAGTTGCTGTGACCTATGTGCCAGTGCACTCTACCCAGGGTGACAGAGTGAGACTTTGTCTCAAAAAATTAAAATAAAATAAAAGAATTTTATTGTCTCAGTGCTACAAACAAAATTCACAAAGGTTTACTAATTACTTTAAAACAAGAATTCTCTTCTAGAAAGCCCCAAGATGTCATGGTCTTATGTGGCTTGGTCAGACTACTTATGAGTTTTATGTTATACAGTTGGAGCCACACATAAACAGTTCTTTAGTGACCTTGCCATGTCTGAAGCTTTTCTTCTGATCCATTAAACAAAAATTATCTGCATGCTACGTCTGCAGCTATCCCTTTGCTTCTTACAAATACATATGTATATATACTTTTTTTTTTCCTGGTGTATGTGCTTTTGTATAAACCGTATATGATGCTTGATGTTCTTCAACTTCCTCTGATGCTACATCCTGACTTTCCATATACTAGAATGACTGTGTTGATAATTCTTTCCTTTGCTGAATTGTAAAACGTAATATTGGATAGTGCCTTTAATGTTATGACTTGGACCTAAACATTTATGAAAAACCAAGGTAAGTGTTCACCTTTCTGTAATGGTTATAATTTCCTTTCATCCCTATTATGAAAGAATCTAGATTCACTGGAATCTGTACATTTGACATCCGTGATAAAATAAAGAAATTTGCATCAAAGGAGATAGATTAGGGCCTCAGATTTTTTAAGTGAATCCTACCCATTTCCTGTGCTTTAAATTACATCTGTTAGTTTGTTTTACTTTGCATTTATACCAATGTCTATCCTGTTTCTTTTAAATGCCTATTTATTTTTTTCACAATCCCATAAGGAATAAAATTGAGCCCCAAATACCTACCACTATAAGCCCCACCTAGTTCAGCTACATTTGGCTGTTTTACTCTTCTCTTAGTTTTTAGAGTCTATCCTCCACCCCCAACCCCCTCCACAGGCTCCTTCATGTGAAATGGTCCCACTTCAGGTAAAACACAATGACTCTTTGCCAGAATATCAAGCTCATTACTGAAAATAAAATTAATAAATTACTGTCATTTGACAATGTTTTAACTGTTGCTTTCACCCCAGCATGTACATAATCCCTTCTTCTTGGGGTAGCCAGCAAGTTGAAACGCATACTACAAATTCAGAAAATTATTCTCACCTGCCTGCCCAATGGGTGGGTCAATGTATAAACTACAGAGTTAGCACAACTTGGCAAGACAGAAGATGAAGCACTTTGAGCTTGGTCTTGAAGGAAGTGCTATGAGGTGACCAACATGGGCAAAGAAAAAGGGGAGCCGGGCAAACCTTAATGCAGCCTATAATTTTAACCACATTTGACAACTGTGAAATAAAATTCCTCCACACCCAGTCAAAGGATGATGCCTAAATCCTGACATTGTGAGATGCAAGTGTGTTATGACATACACCCTACTCCCAAATGCCCACTCCACAGCTGCACTGATATGGCAAGTGTCTCCCATGAGTATCCTGCCCTCCCCATAAGTGCCCTTGCAGGCATCAGTTAAGCCAACCTCCCACCCTTTTCTGGGAAGCTATGTTCCTTATTTGTGGTGTCTGACATCAAAACACGTATGCATAGTCCTTTTTTTTTTTTTGTTGTTGTTGCTCATCAACTTTCATTAGTGTTTGTGTATTTAATTGGTGGCCCAAGACAACACTTATTCTTCTAATGGATGGCAGAGACAAAAACATTCTCTTGAATTAACCTTTTACTACAGTGAGTTCCTTGACCTCAGAGTTAGTACTCTATGGTTGCTGCACCAGTGCCTAGAGCAGTTATTTTCAGCTGGTTTGTCATGGCACACTGGTGTGCTGTGGGAAGATCTTAGATGTGCTACGAAAAATTTTAAAGATCATTAATTGAATTGTTTTTGAAAGAGTTTCAAAGTACAGTAAGTATATCCTTCTTTTAACTTTTTTTTTTTTTGATCAACATAATTGAAGTGTGTTCTGGAAGTTTAACTATAGGTTCAAGTATGCTGTGAGATTAAAGAAAGGTTGAAAAACACTGCTCTAGAAGAATGCCTTCTTCGACAAATAGTAATTGCTCAATAATGGTTTTCTGAGAGATTCATGCATGAAGTGGAGGACTATTGGATTAACCTCCATTCTCCCCAACCTGTTTTTGTCTGCAGAAACAAAATTGTGGTTTGCACACCTCCTGTGAGGGCATGATTGATGCCATATTGATGTGAAGTAAATATTGCACAGACCATGAGTAGGGGTGACGTTGAACTGAGGTGCAACCAACAACTCAGGAAAGGATGTGTAGGTCACTGTAAGAAATCTATTGTCCTTCATGTGTCAAGATGACCCCTCCAATTTTTTCAATAGAATAATGAGACTGTCTCAAAAATACAATGTTTGAGTCTCATTCAGGTTATGGAAAAGGAAATGGTCTTATTCTTATATTTAGAGTTATATAGTGAAAGGAAATTGGGGCTGTTGGTGGTTCAAGGATTTACAAGGGAGGTAAAAAGAAAGATAGGGGAAAGGGAGGGGAGGGGTAGGGGGAGGATGGGTAGAGGGAGGGCAATTAGTGGGAACACACCTACGGTGCATCTTAGCAGGGTACTGGCGAAACTTATTAAAGGTAGAGTATTAATGTCTTTATATAGTGATCAAGG
>CAUYON010017718.1:0-20566 GCA_963573935.1 Arctocebus calabarensis
AGTCCTTTTCCCACCCTGAGATGGGATCACTTACCCTTTTGTTGCCAATACGCTTAAGTTCTCTGTGTATTTTGGTTATTAAACCTTTGTCTGAGGCATAACCTGCAAATATTTTCTCCCATTCTGAGGGCTATCTGCCTGCTACACTTACAGTGTTTTTACCAGTGCAGAAGCTTTTTAGTTTGATCAAGTCCCAGTAGTGTATTTTTGATACTGCTTCAATTGCCTGGGGAGTCCTTTTCATAAAAAATTCACCCAGGCCAATTCGAGGGGAAACTTTTATTTGATTCAGTTGTATGGGTGACACTCCTCTAAGGGCTGACATTATAGATCACAAAACATCACAATGACCTGCTAAATTGTCCTAATCAACATAACTCAGTGCAAGCAAGTGCACCTCAGTCTTATTAAATCTTGTAAATACTGTGGAAAAAACAACAAACACACACACACACAAAACTCCACAACTCTCAAAATTTTCCTTATTCAGGTAATTATGAAAAGTCAGATAATTTTTACTTATTTATTAATACTTTATTTGCACTAAAAATATCTTTGCTGAAGATTTTCTAAGGACAACAAAATTATGTAATAGTCTATACCAGGGCCTATTCACTTCATATCATCAACTTCTGTAAACATCTACTGCCAAACTGAGAAAAAAATAGCACACAAAAATAAGCGAGAAACATAAAAATAGATGAAAAACTAAATATTCTATAATTAAACTCAATACTCAAGAAATGTTAAAGATGAAAACTATCACCATTGATTCATAAATTGATTATTTCAGATATTAATGCATTCTAAATTCAAAATGTTTTGAATGATTCTTACACGATTTACTTTAGTGGAATTTAGAGACCCATCAGGGGCTCTGAAACAGACTGAATGTGCACTGAAGGATGGTGAGTATGTGCCTGGTTGGGAGAGGATGCTGTAATTGTGAGAATTACAAGAAGTAGACAAGGACTCCAAGCTCATTATTTCAGAACAGTCAGAACTGTTTTTTATTGATTTCTGTACTTGAGATATTTTAAGCCTAAAATTTCTATTGACTAAAAAGATCTCTGACTAAAAATATTAACAACAATAAAGAAAAAAATCATAAACTTATCTACATCAGCTCTCTCAGGGATTTCCACTTCTAGACTTGATGGAGTTACCTAAAAAACGCCCCCTCTCCTGCTGAGAACCACTAGAAATCCACAATAAAAAATAATTTCCTTGAAAGCATGAGAGGGCAGCCAAAGATATCAAAATCTAAACTAGATCTCTAATTTTTATTGTCATGGAGAAACTGTGGAGTCAGAAAGAATGTAGCTGCTGAGAGGAAGAGAATTCTTTAAAATTCTCATGGGTCTGGAGAGGCGAAAAAATGGAGTGTAGACAGTCAAGGAAGCAAAGTCTTGAAATTAACATCTTGTACACAAAAGAAGTTCAAATAAGTGAGCCTGGTACATTATCACAAGTTTTTTTCTCCAAGGTCTTTGACAATCAATTAAGTTACACGTAGTAAGAGTCAAGAAGCAAATTGAGGCCACTCAAAAAGTAAAGAAAAGTTTTCAGCAGTCTCCTGGTACTGGAAAACTGTGAGTGAGGATGCTAGGCAACACATCCGACACATCCCATCCTCCATCAGCAGCCCTAGAAGATTATTCGGCAGGACTGTGTAAGAAGGGCAGTCTAGACTTCAAAAAGACCAACTAGGCTCACGTCACTTGAATCCTTGAGTATATTAAGATGGTCTGCCTCTCTGCTGCCCGACAGAAAGATGAATCCTTTCTAGAAGAAGAAAACATCATCCAGATCCTGTGTTTCTCAACACAAACCTTTGTCATTCCATTCTAGATTGCCTGGCACATTCGAAAACACAACCATGAGAAAAATCAAATACAAAAAACAGACACATACTAAAGTCTGTCTCCATTTTTGAAAGCCTCATAGAAATCCCAATTCAATGAAGTAAAACATGCCACATTTCAGGCATTGGGCAAACTTTGGGGATGAACTGGAATTAATGGTATTACTTCATTTTGAATGTTTCCTGACAGCTTTTAAACCCTATCCTTCTCCCACTTCCCACTTGGCCTGAAAATAGGCAAACTGGTAAGAAAGCCAATCTTTTCTTTGGTGCTACTTGGGAGGGTCAAAGGATTAAAGTCCTGACCTCCATATGAAAATTCTGACCCCAGCCATACATTTTAACAAGATAAAAACTAAAGCCTCTGGTTTTATCATGGATAAAATGATAAAACATTTATCTCTTTGCATAAACCACGTGGACCAGCTTGAGTTCCCATTCTCCTGCCCCTAGAAATCCCAATAGGTGAAAAATAAACCTGCTTGCACCCTCTGGTGGAAGTGTTGCTTCATTGCTATTAACAATCCAAGGCAATTTTGGGTTAGGGGATGTTGCAACCACGATAAAACAGAAACAGTTACCCCAAATACTGAAATTCCTTAGCTTAGTTAAGTGACTTTAATTAACATGTTTTAAAGGAAACAAACTGGTAATGAATTTTACTAGAGAACTGAAATCAATTTAAAAAAGAATGACCAACTAGAAATGTTGAAGTAAAAAAATAGAACTCAGTAGAATTCAATAATGTGTTCCTGTGTATAACAAGCACCCACATTTGTGGCCTAAACTTTCAGGAAAAAAATGTTTTGTTTTAATTTTTAATTCATATTTTTATTTGCTCATATTTAAATACTTGTTTTGTGTGTTCTAAAGAAATTTTAGCCTTTTTTATCAAAGAGTTATACTTTTAATGCATAGCCATAAATAAAAGAATTAAAGCCATTCATATAGACAGGAAATTAGTACTACCCACATATAAACGTTGATCCTTATTTTTCCCTCAAAAATCTGGGCAAAAAAGTGTGCATTATACATGACAAAATATTGTAAGTTTCAAGTATATTGGACACAGATGGATGAGGGAGCTAAAAATTAGGTCAGTAGAAAATAACCAGACTTAAGCATAGCTTAGAGAGACATTATAGCCTTAACTATATATAGTACTAAAATAAGAAAGGCTAAAAATTAATCACATGATTAGCCTTTTTAATAAGTTAGAAAAAGAGCACTAAATTACACTGGGAGAAAACAGAAAGAAGAATATAATATAAAGATAAAAGCTGAAATAAGTAAAATAGAATACAAACAAAATCTACAAAGCTTTAAGCTTTTGTTTTTTAGAAGATATTAAATTGATAAACCACTAGAAGAACTTATCAAGGAAAAAGAGAGGAGGTGCTAATGAGTAGTATGATGAGTGAAGGAGACAGACAGCAGCACAGATTCTCACATATCGAAAAACAAGTGTAAGTGTGTTGTGGAAGATTTTATGTCACTAAATCAGAAAAGTAAATGAAACAACAAATTCCTAGAAGAAAAACAAACAAAGCTGACCCAAAAAGAAATAGAAAACTTAAATAGTCTTATGGTTTTAAACCTTTCGTTAAATTCAGCCCCAGGCTCAAATTACTTTCTTGGTGAATTCAGCCAAATATTTTAAAAATAAATAATGTTAGTCTTATGAATTCAATTCCAAAAAATGGAAACAAAGAGTAATTTACAACTTTTTTTTTTTGAAGGAACATGGAACGTTTAATGCCAGTACTTCTGCAAGGGAATAAAGGAGGCGAGAAATATAAGTGTCTCAATATCTATAGAAACAGCACTTGACAATTCTATACTCATTATTATTTTTAAAAAATCATTTTAGCAAATGAGTAATAGAAGTAACTTGATCTAATAAAAGCATCTTCAAGAATTCTGGAGCAGATAATGTTAAAGTATTAAAATTTTTCCACTGAAATCCAGAAATAACAAAAGTACATATTACCACAATATTGCACTGGAGCATCTAGCCAGCACAATAATACAAGAAAAAAGCAAAGTATAAGGATTGGGGGATGGGCACAGTGACTCACACATGTAATCCCAGCACTCTGGGAGGCTGAGGTGGGTGGATTGCCTGAGCTCAGGAATTCGAGATCAGCCTAAGCAAAAGCAAGACTGCATCTCTAAAACAAACAAATAAAAAAAATAGCCAGGTGTTGTGACAAGCGCCCACATCCTCAGCTCCTGGAATCCAAAGAATTTCTGTGTTCATGTCTTTCAAATAAGTTCTACATCATTGATGCATCTATGCAAAAAGCATTAGCTTGAATTGACAGGCACACACAGTCTCAGTCCTTGGGAGGCTGAGGCAAGAGAATCGCTTGAGCCCATGAGTTTGAGGAGGCTGTGAGCTATGATGCTATCACACTCAACCTCAGGGCAACCGAGTGAGATGTGAGACTCTGTCTCAACAAAAGAAAAAGGACAGAGAAAAAATAAATACAACTATTATAATTTGCAAATATAACTGTATACACAGAAAATCCAAAATAAGACAGCAAAACTTTCAGAATTAATAAGCAAATTTTTAAATTTATCACGGCCAATGAAGATAAAATTGATAAATCAACCAAAATTTTTTATGTTACAGAAACAAAAACTAAGGCCCAGAAATGCTCAAGTTCACACAAACACCTTTCAAAACTAGAAAATGGGAGCAATACAAGCTAGTGCTTTTTGCATAGAAGCATCATGATGTAGAACTTGTTTGAAGGACATGAACACAGAAATTCTTTGGATTCCAGTTTTCCAGTCAAACAGAGGTTATTGTACACCAAAGCCTCTGCATCTCCTAGGCCTCGAGACATTAAAATGCTGCTGGCTGCCATGACCACCCACAGTAACAAAGGGGACACCTGGCTCAGCTCCTGTGGCTCAACAGGCTAAGGCGCCAGCCATGTACACCTGAGCTGGCGGGTTCGAATCCAGCCTGGGCCTGCCAAACAACAATGATGGCTGCAACCAAAAAATGGTCAGGCGTTTTGGCGGGTGTCTGTAGTCCCAGCTACTTGGGAGGTGGAGGCAGGAGACTCGCTTGAGCCCAGGAATTGGAGGTTGCTGTGAGCTGTAATACCACAGCACTCTATCCAGGGTGACAGCTTGAGGCTCTGTCTCAAAATAAAAGGGGACACCTGAGGGAAGAAAAGCCACAGTTTTCTGAAATGTGGGGCTGTGACTAATCTGAGCTTTCTGCTTTCGCCACAACTGAGGACCAAGAATCACTGTAGCTGTCATATTCACCTACAGTGGAACCCTAAGAATGGGATGGGGGAATATGGTGTTTGAACATGATGTTCAGGATCTATCACAGAAGTATAGACTAGAAAAGAAGGCATTGGGGTCGAGGTCTTACATATGTATATATGTATAGGGTGTCAAATTTGAACTTCAGATATGATCCGCAAAGGAGGCTATGCATAGAGTTGCCAAAAGACCTTGACCATACCGAAAGGAGGATATGTTTATCACAAAACTTTAAACTCTTGTCCTTTCTTCATCTACAGCGCCTCCAACATATCATTACAAATATGTTCTATAAATTCTGCAGTTGTCTTGTAAATGCTACAATTATAGAGATGGGGAACTATATTTGTATGCTAATATCATCTTTTTCCATGTGAATATTTAAAACATTGTAGCACACATTCAGCCTTAATTTTCCCCTCCCCTTCCTTTTGCATACGATTTCCCCCTCCTTCTCCACTTCTCCAAACATGGAAGAGTCAGGGCTTCCAAGGGCAACCTTGAATAGACCCTAGATTACTTACTAGCCAAATGAATTCTCAGAGCACATGGGTGGAAAGTGAGGGGTCATCAAATAGTTGTCTCATACATGGGAAAACAGCTAGAAAGACTGTCTTGATACTGGGAGCATTATCCTATTTTTGGTCTAAGCTGGTGTTGCCTGAAGGCACTGGGATTTTGATAGGAACCTACACTTTTGCATATAGAACTTCCTGACTGTTGTCATGAGTGATGTCTCAGCCTGTGTCCTAAAAAACCAGGGGCTTGATGTAGGATGTCCTGCTGGCTGGGTGTTTTTAGCCCTATTGGCAGCCACAGCGCTAGATTAACCAAAGAACAAACCAAGCAGGTGATTAAAGCAGAACTAAATTGAGCACCTCTTCCATCACCCACTACAAGAAAAACAGAGAGAATTTTTTTTTTTTTTTTTGTGCAGTTTTTGGCCAGGGCTGGGTTTGAACCTGCCACCTCCGGTATATGGGGCTGGCGCCCTACTCACTGAGCTACAGGCGCCACCCAAGAGAATTTTATATTCAATGAACTTAAAAAAATTTAACTTTGCTATGCAAAGAAAACAAAATTTTAAAAAAACTTATTTTCCTTAAAGCTTGCATTTAAGTTGTCTGTCATTTTGAGTGATTTTATTTTATTATGAATTAAAGTGGGGAGGTACCACAATGGCAGAGGTGGTGGTAGCGTCAAGTGCTCAAAGTCTGCAAAAGTTTTCCCTTGGCCCTGATAACCATTGCCTAGATTTTCCAGACTCCTCACGCCTCCTGGGCTCTTTTTCTCTAGCACACACATTTCTTGTGTAACATCTCTATTTTCTATTTAGTGCCACATCACTAATCCCACCTTTGCCAAGCTGTTGGTTTTCAGCTCCTAAATTTAGGCAGCCTAGTTATCATATCCCTGCACAATATTTTGTTTCAATATGACATAATACAATTTTGCATTTATAAAGCAACTCCCACAGATACCCCTAACACAAAAAATATACTTAGGACCCTGAACTTACCCTTGTACTGCCCCCAAATCTTTCACCAGGCATCCAGACATTGTTTTTTGAGAGAAGTGGGACTTTATATTTCCCCTCAAGCTCCACAGTATGGGCAGCTTATCTAGGCTTTGGTGGGTGGAGTAGACAGGGGGTTGAGGAGGAAGAAAAGAGAACAGTGTTCTTGGTTTCCACTTGGCAGTTTTAACGTACTCCCTCAAATCAACGCTTTGGCGCATCCCTTCTGCTTCCCCTGTTTCAGCCTCTACCTACCGCTCAGGAAAACTGGCAGACACATTTCAGGGCATGCTTGGAGTCGTAGGATACAGAGGAGGGAGTTACTGGTAACCTGATTCCTTTGAAAGGGGTATAGTGCTCAGAACGTAAAGGAGAGGAAGGTTGCAGGATTTTATTTCTCCAAGAAAACCATTGAATAGCTGTCCATTGACATTCCCAGAGCCACATGTAGAGATTATATCCATCAAGAAATACTGATTTCCAGGCCATTCCTTACTCACCTCCACCAGTTTGTTGGCATGTTCACGGAAAACCTGGGCATATTCTTTCACCTCCTTTTCATTCCCACTCTTTGCAGCCTCAATGAGAACTAGCAAAGGGACGTTGGTTTCCAAGAAAGAATCAGATATGTGATCCATCACTGCTTTCCGAAGCTACAGTTAAAACAAAAACAGAAAACAACACATAATTAAGGAATAGAAGAATTACTCATTTTTTCTAAACTATTTTCCAGTTCTTGTTACCCATGGAAATAACTCTCTCTTGCTAATGTCCCCAGTGCTTATCATATTCGAAGCAAATCAAAGACCAATGATTAATGATATGCCTGTGAATTAAATGTATTATATGTCAACTAGAAAGTTATACATTGGCCTGTAGCTCAATAAATGCTAAGCCCTCGCCTGTCTAAGTTCTGTGTTTATCCTTCATTAACGTAAACAAAGGTTTTGAATGATGATATAGTTCAAAATGCAGGATCTTGAGAAAAGAGAAATCTAGGTATCAATCAGCAAATAGAGAAGACTTTTTAATGAAGATCTGAACCTTGAAGTCACCCGTAAAACTTTGCTGCTGTGCAATCTCCTATCTTTTCCAGATCCATTGTTTGTATTTGATAGACGCAGCAACGTGAAACATCTAACAATCTCAAAAATGTCTCTCCCCAGGTGCTATGGTGACATAGCTGTTATGTTCCAGAAAGAAATACTTACAATTATTCTTCAAGGTAAACAAAAATAAACAAACCCAAATCTTCTAACAATGTATAAGTATACATCATTCCCACATTGTTAAAAAAGGAAGCAGAAACAGGGCAGCTGTATGAAAATGAAATGAAACTGTCTCTGCACAATCACCTTGGTGCTGCTGTGTTCATGATTGTCTGAATTCATACAGGATATGAATAAAAATAAACACAAAAGAAGATGGCAAGCAATCCATATGTTTTCCAAGCAAATACACTTATCAAGAAATAACAAATCTCTTGATATTTGTTATTTTTCAGAAGAACTACTCTCAACAAATCTCAATTTCTTTTTGTACTAATTACCATAAGGTATGTTCACATGTATGTATAACTTAATTTGGTTTAACTTTGAATTGGGTTTGACATTTCATTATATAAGATATAATAAAGTCTATGGGAAGTTAATATTACTTAGTTATCATTTGTAAAAATGTATTAAATTACTGCCTGAGAATAATGTTCATTATTAGTGAGCTCCTACTTTGGGAGTATGCCCAATGTAATAGATTCTCAGCTAATATCTTTGCACATTAAATCATTTTATTCCTACAACAACACAATGAGAAAGGGACTATTGTAAAACCATTTCTTCAAGTGAAGAAGCTGGAACTTCAAAAAGTTAAATAACTTCTTTGTAATCATAAGGTAACAAAAGGCAGAGCCTAGGATAAGAAGGTCTGAAGAGAAAATTCAGTGAATCCTTGAAACTGACGTGCTGTGACTCTTCCAGGACTGGGCCCTACCTGGAGGACAAACTACTGAAAGTGTAACCAAAATTGAATTGACAAGGACAACAGAGACGAAAGACAGAGGTTCATATAAAGCCGGGTGATGAATGGAGCCAGGCTACCTCACCAACCAAGCCACCACAATTTTCAGCACCACACAAAAATAGCAGAAAAGAGAGGTCTGGGAAGCTACAAACGCTATCTGCATCAAGCCTCTTTATCATCCTTCAGGAATATTATGATGTTCACAGAAATGGGCAACTTAAAACCATCAAAGTCAAATCTCACACAGAGTTATCGTAGGAGAAATGATAATAAGGAACATAATATCATCCCTCCACACACTGAAAGCATTCCAGAAAGATGCTTATACCATGGGTTAAAACTACAACCTACTATTTCAAATAAAATAAAAAACATTAAGAAAGTGATATAAGATAGGAAAGAACAATGTGAATTTGAACAAGAACAAAACTAACAAATCAGGTAATGAAAGTAAAGAAAGAATTATATACTCCATGATTGCATTAATGTACACAGCTATGATTTAATAAAATAAATAAATAGAAAGAATTGTAAATGAAAGAAAAATCATTTCAAAAGGAAGACTAAGAAGAATAAATTAACATAATAGCAAATGCCTTAAGAGAAATAATAGAAGAAAACAAGAAAAAAATTTAAATCCAAACTTTAAAAGAAAAGAGATTTAAAAACTTGAGAAAAGATGATAAACATTGAACATAGGCAAAGGACATTCAACATATAGCTTGTAGAGGTCCCTGAAAAAAGAAATCAAAACAAAAATGAATACTGAAAATTATGATTGATGAAAAATTTCCTAAATACATGTATATATTGAAAATAATACCCTAATAATACATCGTATATTTTCAAATTGCTAATAAAGTAGATTTTCATAATTAGTCACTGTTTCTGTATATACATATATGTACATATTTGTGTACATACACATCTACACACATGTATATGTAGGTTGTTTCCATATCTTTGCTATTGAAATAATGCTGCAATACATGTGAGAATGCAGGTATCTTTTTGAGATACAAATTTTATTCTCTTCAGATACATAATCAGAAGTAGCATTGCTGAACAATATGGTAGTTGTATTTTTAATTTTAGGGGAACATCCACACTATTTTCTATAAGGACTGTGCCAATTTACACTTACACCAAGGATGTTCAAGGGTGCCCTTTTCTCCATATCCTTGCCAACATCTGAACACAAGATTTTAAAATTGAAAGCACAGGCACATGCTTAGTTTCTCAGTTTTGTCCCATGAAAAAGGCTGGAAATTATGGCCAGCTCGGTAGTGATAAACAACTTGAAATGTAATTTTACATTGCAAAAGACATCAGTTTTCATGAGAAATGGCTAACTCCAGGTACTCTCAGCTGGGAGTGTACACTTAAGCTTGGATTACCTTGCAAAATTCAAAGAGTGATCAAAGATTACAAGGGTCATAACTGAAAAACCCAGGAGGCCTCCACTAGCCAAAGATGAGAAAATTTTAGTTGAAGATGGCAGACATTCCCTGAACTCCCATTCAACCTGGGCCTTGAATGCATAGAGAAACGGGGCCCAATGTTCTGTTCCTAGCTCAATATTGTTACATAATTAAGAAATGCCATTCTATTGTGCTGGAGCCTTTGTACATTTTACAGTTTATTAGTTACAGTAGTTGGCCTGTCCCTGAAACAGATCTTTTTCTGCCAACTCTGTCTTCTTTCAACCTGCCTTATCTTCCCTAGATTTTTTTTTTCTGTCTGAAGTGTGGGCCACAAGCCAGCATCATGAGGCCATTTCCTGAGAGGTTATTAGAAATATTACAAATGCAAACTTAAGGCCCCACCCAGACCTTATTTTAATTAGAATCTGAATTTTATTAATAATGAGATGTGTTACTGACTCCTTCATATGATGAAGTTTGAGGAATGCTTCCCTGGGAGACCTGTTACATCAGGTCTCAGTCAAGTTCTCAGTTTCAAGCATTAGAAACTAATTTTAGCTGATTTAAGCAGAAAAAAATTGTTCTTTTTATTTAAAGAATGGAAAGGATTCAGAAATGCTAAAATATCCCGGGTCTTTGCTTCCACAGTTTTTGATTTAAAGTCTTAGGAGGAGTCACCTGGTTGTTATCAGGGTGAAATAGAGACCAAAACTCTGGGTCACATGTCAACATCTAGTTGCAAGGGTACAGGTGGGGGGTGCTGAGAAAAAAATATCTTGTAAAACAGGTGTTCTGGCCCTTTTAGCTTCTTATATCAAGATTCATAGAATGAGGAATTTCCTAGACCCAGAAAGGAATTCAGATGTTAACAAATCCCCGCAACCAAAGAAAAAACCCAGTAGAGAACAGATCTAGCAGAACACTAATTTAAGTACTGAAACATGAGTGGAAGTTGGAAAAAAATAGAGAAACATTTATAAGAAATAAC
Source organism: Arctocebus calabarensis (assembly GCA_963573935.1). NCBI lineage: Eukaryota > Metazoa > Chordata > Mammalia > Primates > Lorisidae > Arctocebus > Arctocebus calabarensis. The sequence continues at coordinate 11,103 of CAUYON010017718.1, forward strand.
TAAAAGTTGAAGGGTTATCTAAAAGGAATGAGCTCAGAAAGTATGAATTAGGAATGGAATGGCAAGCATGATATGACTTTTCCTTTCTATGCCCATGGGAGACATCATTAATCAATTACAGCATTCTTTTATGCTGAGCTCAAATACTACTTCACACCCTTCTCAAAGCAGTACTCCAAGTAGCTACTACTAATCAATCCCATTTTTTGGCAGTGTGAAAACATTCTTTCTTCTCTAAACTTTCCCTGCTATGGAAGCTTTCTGCATGCCAAACTTTAGGCAGAATTGGCTATGTGTCTGAGCAACCCAGTTACCATCTTCACTTTCAAAAATTAAAGTGACTACTCAAGTCTAGGCTGGGCTGATGATATTTAATAAATGCCTGACTATTTAACATCTGTCCTGTCATTTAGACAGATGTTTAGAAAAATCATTTAAGAATAATAGTATTAACATCTTCTCTACTACTAGATGTAGTAGATAAAAAGGTAAAATTTGGGGGTAAAGGGTGATTCAGACAGGCTCAAAAGTCTTGCCACAAATACAGCTGTTTCAGGCCCTTCATGAGTACTGAAGTGTTTGTATCATATTTCCTAAAGTTGTATGGTATAATTGTTCTTAAAAATGAAAAAAATAAAAGCAAAAAGTAACTGAGCCAGGAGCCATCCAGCCTAAGGGGCTTGACAAGAATTGAGCTTCATTAAGTCAGGCAAACTTTAGCCAATCTAAAGGTCAATTAGCGTAATAAGTCAGTGTAGTGATCCCCCCAGAGCCGCTTTAATAAGCCGAGGTGCGATTACTGTGTACACTCCACCAGTAATGAAGGCATTGTTCATTGTTCAGGCTGGGCGTGGGGAAAGATGGGGGCGCAGAGGCAGATCTATGAAGCCTGAGGAGGACATTTAGAGAACAGTCATGGTTTTTGCTTTGTTTTCTTTATAAGAGAAACACAAAATTCTTTGGTCATTATCCTGATGGCATCGACTATCTCTCATGAAGCAAAATGATTTTAATTGGGATACTAGCATCTCTCCTTAACAGAACCCATTACCTCTAAAAATAAAAAGGAATATTTCATTAGGCACCTTATGCTTTTCTCCACCCATACCATCCATCCCCCATCAAAACCTGGTCCACTGGATCAATTAAAAGTACAACTGTCGTCATTAGTAACATTTATGTGTAGCCAGATCAACAGTCTTTGCTCTCCAGATTTTTCCCCTAGGAGTGCTGCTACTGTCAGGATCAGAGTTAGCAGTGTGCCTCCCTGATGGAATGAGAAGCACTGAGGCAAACTTAGATAACTATTTGTTATCCTAGACTTGTTACATTAATGACCCATCCTTCACCTCTCCTTATATCCATGCCCACTGCCGGGAACTGGGCAGTGTCAACCTACAGAATGATGGGCTTGGTCATGTGGCATGTGTAGGGCCAATGAAGGAAGGCCATCATCACACATGCAGGGTTTGAAAGATCCATTTGCCACTGGACTTGCTTGTTCTTGCTCTCTGCCACCCCCATGAGGATATTCCCTATCTAGCCTAACAAACATGTTGAACAGTACTGAGTCATTTCAAGGCCATCCTAGATCAGTGAAGATCAGCTGAGCCCAGGTCCATTAGAAGATCAGGCTCAGATGACTACCCTAGACTAGTGAGCCATAAATGCTCTCTTTGCACATTATTATGACAATAGAAAACTGAAAAGATTATATGCATATTTAACTAGAATAAGTTTTTTGCAGTTGCCAAATCACCTCTTTGGTGAGGTGGGAAAGACAACTTGAAAATAACTTTCTGATCAGTCAGTTGACTTGTTTGGTGTCATTCCAATTCAGTCCTTTGGCCAAATGCACTGAATTAACAGTCCATTTGTTCTACATGTTCTATTCCACAGCCATGAGCTACATTTAAGAATATCACAGCTGTGATTTCTTATTTTTATAGATAAAACAAACTCTTCAGTGAAAAGCTATCTCAGTGAGACAAGGACAGGGAAGGGTTGAGGGAGCCTGCCCTGATGGACGGGAGCAGCTGCTTAGCTCCTTCTGCTGATTTCATTTTCTGCCCCAGCACACTTAGGTCTGTGTCAAATTCCTCTTTTCCCTCCACAATAGGCAAGGGCAGTTGGTTTTATGAGAAGAGGCAATGAAATGCCCCCTCAGGGTCCCAGGCAGTGCTGGGGTCCTGTGGGTCTCCAGATGGCCTCCACCCAACCGAGAGAGCAGCTTTACTTGCTGCTGGTAAAAGTGTTAGCAGAGACAAAGGCCTACCATGGCAGGTGCAGTGCTATGTAAAAAAGGAAGCCAAAGGGAGGCTGCAGAGACAGACAGTGTAAGCAAAAGGCAGAGGCGGCTGCAGCAGTGAGAGGTGGAGAGAAGAAGGCAGAGATGTATGGGAGAAAGTAATATTTCATATTAACTACCTTCGTGCTTATTTTATGCCAGACATTATTCTGAACACTTAGCACAACTCATTTATTTCTTTCCAAAATGCCAACTACTATTTTCCCCATTTTATAGTACAGGAAATTGAGGCAATAGAATTAAGCCACTTGCCCCCAAATCACAAACCTAACAAGTGGCAGTGGCAGGATTTAGACCCAGATTGTCTCGCCCCAGGGCTCATGCCCTTAACAACTAATGTACACAACCTCTTATATTAGAAGTAGAATGCAAGAATGTCAGATCTATATGTCTACTTTGTGCCAAGGTTGTGCACTTTATTGACCAAAAACAACAATACAGATGATGGTAGTGAAGAAAGTTCCAGGATCAAATGTGATTCTGGGATGATGAGGGAAGTGCATAGAGGATCTGGAGCATTCCTCTTCTCCACAACCGAGATATCAAAGAAGAAAGCCCCCAGTTGAGAGCAGGGAAGAACAGACCCAGTGGAAGGTGAACTTCATGGAAAGTAATCTGGGATCCAACCAGAGGCAAAAGTGATGCTGAGTCCCCGCAACAGAAGTAGAAAGGGGCCTCTTAGATACTCAATATAACATTCCATGACTTCCTTGAGGCTTTAAGAATCCAGAAAAAAAAGTGAGTAACTCATGGTTTAAGAGCCAGAAGACCAAGATGACTTGGTCTTCTGATGGGATATACTTGGACTCTGTAACCACCTTATACGTATATAACTTATAGTTCAAAGTGTTTTAACTAAAAAATAAATTGTGAGGTGCTTAATAAAGTATGTTTCTTAGGATTCTGACGTGGTTTAAGCCAAACGATGTGAGACTTCTCCCAGGAAAAGATTGGGATACACGTTGCATGCTCTGATATGTTAATTATGGTAAGCATGGAAATCCATAAGCCAAGCAGTGGCAGAGGTGAGCAGGGATCTGCCTTATTATAGAAAAATCATTGGAAGCTGAAAAAGCAGGTTGGTACTGTGACAATCTGGCATTCTAATTTTTGTTCTCATTCTTAAGAGTATTAGGATCAAACCATATTTATCCTAAATATATCCATTACAAGGTTCATAAGCATAGACAGATCCAAACGTGGGAGCCAGAGTCCTCAGCAGCCAGGATCAGGGACACCTTGAACTTGGTATCAGCCAGCAAGTGCAGGAACTCATAAATACTGCCTTCATTAGCTCATGGGCCCCGTGATTTGTGTCCCTGATGAAAAGGGGCACATTTTTTGACCCCTCCAGTAAACAGGCAATGTAATTCCTCTGTAAATTGACTATTAGAATGGTTTTAATGCCCTTGCCTACAAGCTGAAAGGCATAGTTAACACTTTTTACATAAGCCAGAAGACCAAAATTTAGCTATCAATCAACCAGGGCAGAAAGGAATGACTTGACAAAATCATTCGTTAAGTCTGACAGGAGTCAAGAACACAAGGCTTTCTTCCAACAGTTTAAATGTATGTGTGACAAAGGAATATTAATTGCATAAGACAAGACATTTAAAGGTATTAGCTCAGCACTACCAGTCTATTTTACTGAATTAAGGTTATTCATCAATGTAAATAACTACCTTTTCTTCAGCAAACCAAAAGGGGTGCAGTCCATGGATCATACCTATTTTCACAATTTTTATTTTATGGGAGGACACAATCATGAGAGTGGGCAAAGTTTAACTCATAGCCCCTCCTCCCCCCAAAAAGAAGAAGAAACTATCTCAAAAATATCCAAAAGATGAAGGGTGTATAATACTACATATATATCGAGCCACATTCAACACCACCAAACTGTTTTGCAAAAAGTCTAAAAACCTGCAACCATTTGATGAATATGAAACAGTTCTCTGCAAAACACAGTCCAAGAAAAAAATGGTTCTGTCCAGCCAACTAGAATTGCAGAAGTTCAAACTTGCATGAGGATGTGAAGGTTGTGTGTCCCATTTTAATCCACACAATGAAAAACACCTCAGCAAATCTTTTTTAATAGAGAGACATTCAATCTTGAAAAACTAAAAAAAGTCCCTTAATTATTTGTTTTCAATTGGGTGTTTCAAAACCTCTTTCTGATCTCAAGAGGAAAAACTAGAATTATAAAAACAAATCTAAACAAATGTCATACTTTTATTATGGATATTTAAGTGTTATGCCAAAAAAATGAAATAAGAGCAAATGCAAAAATATAATGGTGTCAATACTAATTCACGCAATTAGCTCTAAGGAAGCAAGGGCCCTATTATAAGAGAAAACATAAGTCCTCAGAAAGAAAATATGTGCTATCTCTCATTTACTTTGCTCCAATCTGCTCAGTGACTGGTATTTGCACATTTATTCCTTCCAGCATTTGAGGAACTATTGGTGGATGAACCCCTGTATTTGGCCAGGGGCACAGAGGAAAATAAGACAAGCCATCTACCCTCACTTACTGCTGAAAACTCCTCCACTGTCTCCATTCCCAATTATTAACAGTGATCAACATGACCTCATCCATGCTTGGCTGGCCTCAGAAATGATGCTGCCTAAAGACGAACATGAATTCTTCTTGTTAAAAGTGTTGGAGGTTGGCCTAAGGGACCCTGTAAAAATGTCCAGTTTTTCTACATTTCCTTCACATGATATTGCTTTTTTCTTTGTCATTTAAAGGTCCCTTCAAAACTTGTCAAACCGTCCATCAGAACATCCTTTTGATTACCCAGTTTCTAACTTAGCCCAGAAGATCTTGGCATTGAAAAGGGTGGGATTTTAGGTAGCAAGGCGGAAGGTGGGAAAGACATTGCTTGTATAACTACCTTGTTCAGATCCCTGAACCCAGACTAAAAAGTACACTGATTCTTCTCCATGTTTGCAAGGTCGTCTGTTTCTGGCTACTCTTTCCTTTAATAATAATCCTGTGCATGTCCCGTTTTTACAGCTTGCAGAGAACTTTCTGAGACATTATTTCATTTGGCCTTCCTTACAATGTCAAGAAGTGGGTAAGGGATGCAGTTTGCAGGGTGACCACTATTATTTGTGTTTTTTAAATGAAGGAAGGGAGAATTCTCTGGTTTCCTACAGCAAATGCCAGAGTGAGATCTTCTGGTACCAAGAACAGTGCTATGTTATTTAAGGTCCATCTGTTTCTGGACCTGGAAGTTCAAGTTCACAAATCCTAACTGGATAAAGGTCACCTTTCTCCCTATCCTTCACTCTCATACCTAGTCATCTGCTCCAAGCCTGATGTCTCATTCAGAATTGCTTACTACAAAAAGGTTCTAAGACCACCTGTATGTCTAGATCATTCTGTGTATCTATTATAATATATGCCATTGATTAACCAGCAGTGAATGACCACAAACTGCTTGAATCCAGTGTGAGAGAATCAAAAGTTGCATCAGTAACAAAATAACCTCACCCCTACAAGAACCTTTATGAAGCTTATGAAATTTTGCTCAAAAAATAATTTAATCCCCTCTTAATTGCATTAGTGATTGGTAGAAATAATTACTAACTGGATGGATCTGATGGCAGGCTAATAGCAGAAGCCTATAAAAAATACATAGTTAAAGCACACAAAGCAAGGTACAGAGAAGAATAATTCTCTAAAACCACTATTTCTTTATGAATGGGTCAATCCTACACAATTGTCCTAGTATGGGGGGGATGTATATCAGGTAGAGTCGTCTGGCCCTGTACTGCCATATTTCCTGTCCTTCCACATTACAGCACAAGTCCTGTGGTTCTTAGAAGAATCCCCAGTAAATACAAGAGACCCTGGGAGGAACTCAGCCCACACTCACCAGTTCCGACTCTGGGAATCAGATGAGCAACACCTCAGCTCATTAGACCAGGATGGGAAGCTTGCAGGGAATAAGATGCTGTTGGGTGACGGAAAAGGAATGATGGGAGCATATTTCTTGGTACAGATGTCACTGACAAATGTACCTTTGACACTTCTTGCCACTTGTGGTTATTAGAGTTCATCACACTTTCTAAAACACAGAACCATTCACCACACCCCCCGGCTTTATTCCAGTTATGAATAACTATGTGCCTGTAAGCTACCTTCTCTCTCTGGTATTCTGCTGCTGTATGCTATTCATTTTCCCTTCCCGTCTTTAACTATTGCACATCATTGCATTTCTAACATCTGTTGAATTTTTCCCTAGAGGTACTTCACTTCAGACAGAAACCCAGTGATTACTCCACATCCCTAAGTTTGTGGAAATCCTATAAAATGACTGGAGCTGTCACTATTTAAGGAAAAGGCAGGAGACAGAGTCCTTTAGCTTTTCAGGGAACTTGAACTCATACACCACATTTGATTTATCTCAAGCTAAATTCACTTCTTTGTTGTTTTATTTATTTAATTGTTTAGGTATTTATTTATTTTAACAGACATTGGAAGACAAGAAACTAGATTTACTTCTAAAGCAGGGGTTGGCAGACTTCGGTAAAGGACTGGATATTTGGGATTTTGGTCTTTGTGGGTCTGTCAGATTCTGCCACAGTTACTGAAACCTGCAACTGCAGCCGAAAAGCCATCCATACAACTTGACATCAACAGGCAGAGGGCTAGATTTGGGACACAGACAGTACTTTGTCGATGTCTGTTCTAGATGGGTTCATCGATGGATTTTAGTCTCATAATCTTTCTCAACCTGTCCATAAGTTGCTACAGCAATCCCTGGCCATTTCAAGCTCCATTCCCTTACTGCTCACTTATGAAAGAGCATCTGCTGTGCCCAACAGCTTACTGCTTAAGAAAAAAATCAAGGAGGCTAAAAGTGGCCTCCAGGAGCCCCCAGGTGGTCAGTTTGAATGGTATTATTTGACCAAGTTGACTTTTGTTCTTTCTTTGCTTCACTCTCTGCTAGAAAACATCAGTGATTCTAATCGTCTCTAAGCAATTTCTCTTCTAGTAGAAGCTCTGAGGCAAGGAAAGAAGAGGAAAAGTTAGACGAAGAGCAGAAGTTGTTAGATTTTCCTAAAAATTCTGTGGATTAGAAAGGTGTCAGGTTAGGTTGCCTAAACTGCCTGGTATAAGGTGTTCTAACTTGTAATGGACCCCACATCCTGATACTTCCTCCTAATTTGGCAATAGTATTAAGGGTGCTTCCACAGACTGCCCAAACACACAGAGAATGGACCCTAGGAGAAGCAAGCCAGCTGATGGCCATGGTAATGTACAGACATAATGACTACTAGATCAATTACAAATTATCCCCTTTCAACTAGTTATTTTGGCATCTATAGATATAGCCCTGTTGATCTAATCCTGTGAATTTCAAAGGAGAGGCTGAAAGAAATGTACTTAGAGGCTGGCAGAGTTCATTAAGGCTGACTTCTTCCTGTCCTTGTGACTCATTTTTCTGCTCTCCCAGACCATCCCACTTTCCTTGCCCAAAGGTGCTTTTTTAGCTTCTCAGTTACCCTCTTTAGACAGTTGCAATGTAGACTGCAACTATTTAAGGAAGCCTGATCCTTGTTGAAATTGGAGGAATCCAATAAAAATATAGATGTCCTACCCTTAACAGATGAACAGGATTGATACACTTGTGAAAAACTAAGGAACTATGAAGTAGAGAGCATGGGCCTGGGACTGGTTAATCACCCAAACTTCTGACAAGCACTTATGGTTGGATCAAATAAAAATTCACTCTTGTCCCCAAACTCCTCAAGACAAATAGTTCTTTAATCCTGGAATGCTCGGCCACAATCTGTTCAACCATTTCTCACTGAATATGCCAGACAAGTCTGCCAGTCTCCCGATGTGCATTTAATCAGATATCCCTCCAGCTAAAACGAAAGTCCATTACCTTTTCCCCTATGATTAATTAGAAAAATAAGTATCAAAATCTCATTCACAGTTCAGCTTCTTGCATGGGGCTGGACACAGATATGGATGCCTTATGGAAAAAATGGTGATTATACACGAAACCTATCATGATTATTACAGAGAAACTCAGGACTCAATAATAATTGATATTTACCTTATGCTCTTCCCATTAAGGAAATTTAATAAAAGCTATAAACTAAGACCAAAGTGTACCAACTGTAAGGACTGCAGTCATTAAAAGGACAGGCTTCAGAGTTGGCCCACTTGGATTCTCTGACTTACGAGCTTTATATGGGTAAAAAATTAAATATTACCATTGGAATTTTAATACTCTCCTCTGTTTCAAAAACATTTTTTGCAGTAATATGCCTCTGAAAACTGATTGTAAGGATCATTGATAAAGAATCAAGGAAACAATGGACACCAAATGTCAGTTTGAGTGGACAGCTTTACTTTTCTGGCCTTCATATATAACCAAGTACAAACAGAAGTAATAGATCAAGAGGTGCTGGAAGATGGTGGCGGAGCCGGTCCCGTAGCCCATCTCTCCCCAGTCAGCAGGTGAGAGGGTGGGAGCTCTGGATCTTTCCCCATGTGAACTATTGGAGTGGACGGGCAGCTGGTGAGACACAGAGATCGGGAGGATTGGCGTGTTTGAAATATAGTTCTTAACCGTGGAAACTGTTGCAGACCGTTTCCCTCTGCCCAGCGGAGGGGCAGCCGGCCCCTCCCACAGGGAGGACAGCAGGTCCCAACCCACAAGCTCTAATTAGAGAAAATTCCACTGAAGCGTGGAACTCAGAGTTTGACGATCAGAAAGGGGTGCTGCTGGGAAGCACGGAGACCCGGGCAGCCCTGGCATGAGCCAGGGGTCCAGACTCTGCTGGACTAACACATTGGAATGTCCAAAATGGTGAGTGCCTTTTCCCCAGATCAATGAGAGAGAGAAAGAATGGGTGACCAGCCAGTGTTACACTAGGCGGGGACCCTAGTGAAGCCTGAGAGGGGTGGAAAAGACACCTTGAGCTGTGGAAGTTGGCGAGGAGGGTCCCCGGGCACTTCAGCTGGAGAATAACTGAAGTTCAAGTTCCCACCAACAGCCCCACAAAGCCCCCTCCCCACCAGCCTCCACGGAGGCTGGGAGCGGCTGCCAGCAGCGGCCATAGCAACCATCACCCCAGGTGCTGCTGCAGTCACTCCGAAGCTGCTGCCCCGTGAATAGTGACAACACCTCCC
>CAUYON010017725.1:0-21821 GCA_963573935.1 Arctocebus calabarensis
TTCAGCCATTAAAAAAAATGGAGACTTTGCAGCCTTTGTATTAACCTGGATGGAAGTGAAACACATTATTCTTAGTAAAGCATCTCAAGAATGGAGAAGCATGAATCCCATGTACTCAAGTTTGATATGAGGACAATTAATGACAATTATTGACACGGTGGGGGTGAAAGAAGGGGAGAGCAGAGAGAGGAAAAATGAGGGAGGGGTGGGGAAAGGAAGAGCAGAGAGAAGGAAGGAGTGAGGGGGGTGGGGCCTTGGGGTGTTGGTGTGTGCCACACCTTTTGGGGGCAAAACACGATTGCAAGAAGGACTTTTCCCAACAAATGCAACCAGTGTAACATGGTTTCTTGCACCCTCAATGAATCCCCAACAATAAAAAAAAAAAAAAGACCGCTTTTCCTTCGTAAAGGCTCATTTCCATACATATTCTTGAGAACTGGGCCTTAACCATATTCACTGGGAAGAGGAAACTTCCTAGGTTTTGATCTCAAGAACATTTCTACTCTTCCTTTTAAAAGAATTAAAAAAATACACATTGATTCGTCTTTCTCCAACTTTAACCTTTATTTATTTTCAACTAGTTATCTTTCTCTCAAGTTTGAAGTGTATTTCAAAATGTTTCTCTTCATACCTAAGAATTCAGGTAGCCACTAATATACTGTTGACTTTATTTTTGCTCATACCTGAAACCAGACTGAAAAATTAATTAGAAACTATAATTCCAAAATGTAACCCATTTGTTATCCTGATGTGCCACATAACATAATTTTTCTATGTTTAGATATGTTTAGATACACAAATACTTATCATTGTGCTGTAGTTGACTACAGTGCTCAGTACTCAGTATAGTACCGTACCGTTCAGGTTCCACTCAGGTGTCCCCCACAGCCCAGGGTTATAGTAAGCTAAACCATCTAGGTTTGAGAAAAACTCTGTAATGTTTGTATTAAGACAAAAATCACTGAACTATGCATTTCTTACACTATATCCTCATTAAGCGATGTATAACTGTAGAGCTAGTTCATATGTCATCATTTTTATTTTTGTGTATATTTTGTTTATAATTATTTTAGACACTAAACTAATCCAAATTTTATAGGAAACTTAATTTTAGTGGGGCTGAAGGATGTGGCCAAGATCATAGAACAAACGTAAATTAGATTTTAGACCATTTAACATCTGAAATGCAAATCTCTCCAGACAACATTGTATCTTGGAAGCTCAGGTTAAAGAAAACTGGCTTACTAGTGTATAGTTTTTAGCATAATTTCTCTTCTTCCATGAAGAAAATTACAGCTTAATATTTATCTTAATGATTATGATTAAGTATATATTTATTTCAACATTTTTTTGTTTTCTTATGAAACCAAATATATAGGTAGGAAAAAAATGATATGGTGAGCCCGATTCAGGGAAAATACTAATATCTCAGTCTTAATCAATAAGCACATTAAAACTCCTGATCCTGCTCCTACAACAAATTCCATATGTAAAGTTGCTTGACAAATTCATTTGATGAGTTAAATGAGAGTCTACCTTCTAACTTGTTTTCATATTTAATTATCCGTTTACTCTTTTGATTCATAGGCAGTCATTTCAGACTGCTGATTCCCTCTTGACCTTGTGCTTGTAACTGAATCCTGAGATCTGGCTTGTGGCCCAGAAATATGTAGAAAATTGTTTATATTAGCTGCAAGCTGCCTTGAGCTGCAGCGCTTTGATTTAACGTTATAACTGTACTAAAAGTAGCATAGCTTTCCCATGTACTCTCTATTTTGTTCAAATCCCTTGTCATTATAACAGATGTTTGGATTATTGTTCTGTAAACTATGTCAGAATTTCAATCTCTAGTATCTGTTTATTATTCTCCAAGGGTGATATTACAAATGTTCTCATGCACGCTTAATACTTATAAAACAGTCTGTCTTATTTCCCATAAAAAAAAACTCAGCAGAAAATTTTTTTAATCAGAGTAAACAGATCTAATTTGAGAGGAGTTTTTTAAGAGTGTGTGAACAAATGATCATAGCTAAAAATGGGCGATATTTCAGAAAATGTTCCAGTCATTCAAAAAGACAGTACTATGGTTTTATCTTAAGCCACATAAGATATTAACTTTTAAAAATTTTATTTACATACAGATATGTGTATAGTTAACTTTTAAGTAGCATATTAAATAATTTTATTCTGATATTCACATCTAATTTATGTTAATGCCTAAGAAGCTGTATCTGTGGATAAAACCTCATGCTTTTGAAGTGTATGATGTTAATAAATTAAAAGAACGTGAACCCAAATGCTTGTAAAGATATAAGAAATGTGTGGTAAGAACATCACTGGTTAACATTTGTAGGTGAATGAAAAAACCTATTATCTTAAAAAATAAGAGTCACTGACAGATTTTTAAAATACATTTTTAAAGTCTGAACTATTAGTTTCTTTGTGTTGTTTGAATGAGTTATGGCAGCTTTTACAAAGGCATGAAATAAGATTTCCTGAGGTGATTTGGTTCAATTGGATGTTGACAAAGAGCAGCATCTCTGAAACATCAATTGTTTCTCCTTTACACGTTTATATTTTAATTCTTGCATAAAAAAGAACTGTTATATTCTACCCAGAGCCCCTATTAGGTAAAGGAGCATTATGCCTGCTTATTACAGTAGATGTAAACAAACCGACGCTCTGAGGAATAATTAGACTGTGTTACTAGAAAACAAGGTTGGGCGCGAACTGTTTGCATTTAGAAATGTTTACATGAGAGTAATTTGCTTTACTCATTTTCTTCATGTTTTTAAATCTTTCTTGCTATTTCTAATGTTTAGTCATTTTTTTCTTTTGAACATAGAAAGGGCATAAATATCAGAAAACGGGGAGACAGAGAAGCCTACTATTTGAAGTGATTTAGGAGAGTGGCAGAATTCTTCGGGGAAATAAAACAAGGGAAGGGAGAGTTTAAGGAAAAGGGTCAATTAGCTACTCAATCAGCCCCGTGGAGAAAGGTGCCGGCTTCCCCTTCCCGATTTGCCTTAAAGGGGGACCCGGCCACAACATGGGCCAGCGCTGCAGGAACGCTTGCATTTAGGATGTTTAAAAATGGAGGGGGGAGAAAAAGAGAAAAAAACAAGGTCAGCCTCGGAAATGATGAATGCCTTTTTGCTGAAAGCTGTACTGAACGTCCTTGAGTTTAATCAAAACTATTTGTTTTTAGTCAGCTTTGCTGTTGTCTCTTTTACTCTTGTCCACTGATAGCTTGACATTAATGACACCATAAATCATGTGAAGTGGCGGCTTGGGTTTGGTCGCGTTTCAAGTGTTTGCTGAGAGATGTCCCGGACTACCTGAGCGGCTGGGGCAGGCTGGATGTCACCGCGGACGCAGCCAGGTTGGGGCCTTGTTTGGGAGGTCATAGACAGAGTGCTCCTTCCACAAGGCCGGCTCCTAGTCCCAGGCCCACTGCAGAAACACATGATGAAATGCGGGATGTATCTTTAATTCTGCTACTTCAGTTTTTCTTTAAAATCCCCTGTTAAAATAAAGACTACTGCTCTGTACTGGCGAATCCTGTGTTCCCTCAGGGATTGCAAGGACAGCGTCAGAGCCCTTGGACGCTGCCTGGGCAAGGGGCGGAGCCCTGGGCACCCTGAGCACATCTGTCACTTACACTTTTTAGGCTCTCGTTAAGCACGGAAACATCATCTGTGCATTGGAAATGTATTCTCTGAAAAATGTCTGTTTTTTATCAGTTTTTGTTTGAGAATGATTTCACTGGGTCATTCTATGTTTTACGGCTTGTTGTCTATGTGGCTGTGTTCTTAGAACATGCTTTCCATTACCATTTGCCGTTACTGTTAAGGAAAGAAAGCATTCTTTAACTGATATTTATTTAACAGTATTTTTTATAGTACGAACTCATATATTTACATCCTAAGAGTAATATGTAGGTCATTTACTTCCCTAATAGGGCGATACATTAACAAGTTAGCTTCCTTTGTTTTCTGCGACGACTGACAAAAAAAGACATCTTTTCTTCACCCACAGAAAAGGACATCATCTTCAAATGTGCACGTGTATTTAAGTAGAACATTTTTCATAGTAGTGAGATACTTTAGCCAAAAAATATAGAGAGCTGTCCATATTTTAACATAAAAAGCAGTTTCTAATATCATTCAAAATGGATCAAATTAAATTATCACTACATAATCACAGAACGAGAGCTGAGTTGAATGAGATCAAATAAAATTAGTTGCTTAGCAATTTGGAAATTTATCCTATAGGTTTAAACTGAATTTGGGGGGAGATGTTGGTTATGGGTATAAATATAGATTACCAAAACTATCTCTATAGATACTTATTTTTTATATACATTCTAAGAGGTTATTTAAGAAGTTATTTCTCCACATAACAACAAAGGTTTTTATTTACCTTTTAGAAAAATGTAGTGTGGTGGAAATAATCTAAATTGGTACAGTATTGGAAATTATTTCCTTTTATTTAATAAGATGTATTAACAAAATAATTGAGTTTGAACAATATTTTATTTTCCTTTCAATAGGACTGGTTCTTTTTATAAAGAAAAATTTCCTTTTCTCATGATTCAAATGTTGGCAAAATAATTATAATAAAAAGCAAATTGTACATGAGCTTGATGTAATTAGATCAATGAGTTACAGTTCATTGTAAATTACTTATGGATTACTTGGCAAACCTAAGGGAATATTTCTGTACATTTTTAAACTATTGTAAAACTTTAAGAAATGTTCAAAATCTCATAACATAGTTTCATGGTGTCTTTCACTATATTCTATGGAGAATGTTTTCAGGGATAAGTTATCTGTATAACTTGGCCCACCCAACCTGTTCCTCTTTTCCTAACTCTCTGTTGATCATCTGACTCCAACTAAAACAGGAAGTTTCTTTGCATTTTCTTAAGTACTGATAAGTACTTGTGATCTGGTCTATACATGATAGAATCAGTCATTGTTTTTGTTTAGATTCTGACTATGTGCGTGGGATGGTAAAAAGAGCTAGTAATTCCTACTTCTCCTTATTAAATATACTAAATAATTACTTTCCCACAGAACTCCTTGGAGAGTCTACCTTACCACAGAATCCCTACCACCAGCTCTCTCTAGAACATGTACTTATACATACACACATACACACACACACACACACACACACACACACCTGTATGTGCTCATATTAATTCATACATAAAATTATACCAAACACAGATCAAATTACAGTGCTAGACACAAAGTTTCATTCTTCTTGAATATTTTCATTTTAATCTAAGCTTTCTTGGGGGAGGAGTATAGTGTGCTGATTTTATATACAATTCGGAATGCTTACATCAGGTGGAGGGAGGGTAATTGGTGGGACCTCACCTATTGTGTATATTGCAAGGGTACTTGTCAAATTTATTAAGAGTAAAGTATAAATGTCTACATTAACCTAAGCTTCTGTTAGATGCCTGATGAAAAACTGTAAGCTCCAAGTCTATGTACTCCAGGTGACATAGTGATATAGAGATTGTGAATGATGGTAATTACAGTGAAGGACTTGTGGTGTTATTTATTAACAGACACCCCTGATAGTATTGGCTATCAATTGATTACTAAATTCTTCTGTCTGGATGCTAAGCTAACTTATTTTACAACTAATTGTATTTTACAACGAAGCATGAAGTTTATATAAAGTTTGGTAAGTAAAATCATCTAATTTGGCAAGGGACATATTAAAATGAAAGCACTTGTGTCATAAAATATACTATAACAGCTTGTTTTCATGATTGTCAAATGCAATTTCATAAATACATTGCCATAAAGATATTTTGAGTAATTTTTTTCCATGGTAAGATGAGATTTATAAAAGAGTGCGTCACTCAAAATTTCACAAATGTGTTCAGGGACAAGAAAAGACCTCTAGAGAGCTATGACTCCAGAATGACAGCACAGGCTAGCAGGAGCTAGCACAAGAAAAAGTCCTTCAAGTGCATTCTTACAGTTACCCAAGTAAAGGACACTCACTCCGGTCTCTAAAAGTCAAACCTGGCAGATAATCAGCATTCAGATGGATTCCACAGAAAAAGTCTTTATCAAACTTTCTCCAAACTGTGTTTCTAAATTTTATTTAAATTCAAATGGATTTTTAAAAACATACTAAATGTGGTCTATTGGTAACTGTTGTAAAGCAAGCCAGGATTTTCATACAGCTTGGGATATTCATAGAAAGCAGGTCTGCCACATATGCTAGTACAAGTTGGTCACCGCCCAAGGACCCCTAGCCAGGAGTGCAAGGGAACACGCAATGCAGCTCCCACCCCAGCACCCAGGCAAGGTGCTCCTTTCTATATTAGATAAAGCCTATCAAGCTGGCCTTGCCAGAGGCTGTATCTGTCTAAAGGGCATGACTTTCACTAATTCACATGTGGACTCATACAGATTATCAGAGTCCTTTGTGGAAAGATCTTTCTTTCATATGCTAAAGAAAGGCAAAATGAAAAACAAAAACCTAAACTTAAAGCCAATCTCAAAGCAAGTTTAAACTTGTAGGCTAGAGGAAGCCTGGCCTTTAAACTGCAGGTAACTAGGCAATTTGGGAAAGCAGGTCTCCTGTGACGCCTAACTTCTGCATGGGGCAACATCATTTCCTCCTTACTAAACAATCTTCACCAAATCACTTTACCACTTTCCAAATATTTGGGGTTTTGTGAATATTGTTAATTCTGTCATAGTTAAACCTTTTTCAAATAGTCATGTATAAATGTGTTTATCCACAGCCATAATAGGAATGTTAAAACAAAAATACTTTTCTTCCCCTCATGTTCACAAAGCTTAAACACAAACACTGAGCTAAAGAAATTTCAGTGCGATAAGAGAATTTTTCAATGTGTCAAGGTTTTCAAATTGAAGAACTAAAAAATATAACTTGACCTTATTTCCTTAGGTTATCAATGTCCTAATGCTAATATTGCACTAGGTCAGGGTTAACCCCAAAGAATAAGCTATTGAGCTTTGCTAATATCTTTGGGGGACTTGTCAATAACAGTCTGGCTACAGCTCTGGTTTCTAAGTCTCAATTTCAAACAATGTTTTCCATAATAAATACAGTGAAATAAATATGAATAGTTTCCTAGGCCCTGTATAACATTCTTTGTGTTTATTAATCTTATTAATAGTTATTGATCTCTTATGTAAAGGCATCTAAAGCAAAAAAGGATACATTGAAAGTTGATTCTAGAGATTTACCTGTCTTCTCCCCTCACATGAAGAGATGTCCAGCCCCATTTAATAGAAAATTTACTCAGCTTCAGCTGCATCTTCTTGAGATAACCTCTTACGTTCAATGAGATAGTCATAGGACATTATTTTCTCTACTGAAGACATATTGGATATTTTTAAAACATCCTTTAAAAGTATGGAAACCTTTTATGTGCTTGCTTTTCTTGAGAGAGCTGTTGAGTAACAGAAAATCGCAAGAGGTATATGACGTATGGACTCCAAAGCAGTATTTTACCATAAAAGCATGGAACCCTGCTGGCATATGTAATTTAATGTGCACCATGCTCCCCTAATTCAATCAGGTCTCTACATCCCTTCTTTTATATTCCAATTGGATTCCATGTGCTAAAGCCATCAAGATTTTCAGGATGAAATGAATGCTTGTATTAATCCTGCAATTTCCATTTAAAACACAGCATCGATTTGATTAATAAGGTTTGATGCTGAATAATTATATGGCAAATATGTAGGCGATAGGAAAGCCACAGATGTGGCCACCAGCAAAAGCCTTGTGGGAGAAGGGGTCAAAGGGAAGAAATGGCCATGACTGAGGTGATGAATTCTTTGGCTTTTCTTTTATGCAATTAACAAGCAGGGCTTCTATTAATTTGCCACCCCCAGAGCCTTGACTGGTCAGATGCGTCTGGGTCAAGGGTCATAGGGGCAGAGCCAGGGTCAGCATCACAGCAGCCCTGAAAAAAAAAAAAAATGAGACAACTAAAGAAATCCAAATGATATGGCTGAATATACCTTCTATAGCATGAAAGGGATGGGGAGGAAGTGCATCTCGCTCTTAATGTTAAGATTGCTGTTTTAGAATAATAAAAATGTTCTCTGTGCATTTAATTCAAAGTAATCAATCTAAGGTGCAGTGGTTGAGCATCCAATAAAAGAAAATCAATGTGGTCTCTACACGGAAGACAAACAATGCTCACTTTTACTAAAGGGATTATAGGTTAACATTTATTCAGTGTATTGCAATCTGATGTCAAGTGGTATAAAATCAAGCCAACAATCCATTACCACCCGTTATAGGCCAGGTGCTGATCTCATGCAAATTGACTTATCATAGAACCTATTAAATCATCTCGGTGTTCTAGCAATGAAACAATTTTTACAGTGGCTGAACTTCACTGAATTTTACTTCCCATCTTCAACAAAGGAATAACAAAAAGACAAATATTTATCATTACAAAACAAAGATTGTCCACAAGATTTTTAGGCTTCTAATCATTAATTTATCATATAAAATATATATCATTTTGTGTTTCTATTAGGATAAAAATATAGTCATGATATTGGACCTTGTTTTTTTCCTTCTAAATCTGTTTATTTCACTGCCGCAAATGTCATTTCCTCAGTTTGTTTATTTTTTAATAGTTTGAGATGAATTGTAATTTTCAAATTTTGATGGAATTTAGGTGTTTTTAGAATTTAAGAGAAATTATTTGTGCTTTATCAGTAATATGAATGTTCATAATTTTGAGTTCATTTTATACAAATTCTATATTTTACATTGTAGATGTCGTGAGGTCAGGATATTTTTTAGTAATTCTCATAAAGTAGATTAGATGGGTTCCACAATTTTGCAATTAAAAATTGTTAAAATTAAAATATCTTAAATATAGTTAGCCTAATTTATTAGTTGTGCCTAGCATCTTCGTTGTTTGGGCAATAAGGATTTGCAGCAATTACCGTCATCTTTCCACCAAAACCCAGAGATCTTTTGAAGTATTAGAAAAAGTTATTGATCTCTCATTAAACATAATAAAAAATGGCTTACAAATCTGTCAAAGTTAAATTTTTTTTAAAGTGCCATGCTTATTGTTAGAATTGGGGCCACTTTTAAGTGTAAGGAAAATCATTACCACATGTTTTAAAATATTGCAGATATTTTGCAGATTGCATTACTTGGTAGCCTGGTGCTACTTCAAAACAGTTCGGAATTAGTTGCTAGTAGAAGGGGAAATTGAATTTGACAGTATTTTTATTATAAAAGCTAAGTTTAGTTTTACCACCCTTGCTTTGATAGAACCTTAGCTTTTATTTGTTCTGAAATAGAAGGTTGCCTATTCTGAATTCAAGCCAAAAATAATTTAAACTCAATTATTTTAAAGCTTATGTACAAAAGCTAATATATATAAAATATTTTGTCATGTCATTATATTATCCATATATTTGTATTTTGGAGAATATCAAAATCTATGAATTTTATTATAAGAATGGATTCCATTATTGTCTTTCTTACATGTTACTTTTTTTTTTCTGAGTTGTAGATCAAAGTAGATTAGACTTTTGCTGGTACTGTGTAACGAAACTACTACAGTTTTAAGGCGTGCTTGTTATATTATGGAACCAGTTTAACTTCGTGACTGTTGCCTTGTTTTGCATGTTACATAATAAAATGAATATTTCAAAGAATCCAATGAAATCATCCATAAAGCCTATGGATCAAATTGGAAATAAAAAACAAAGGTAAAATAATTATAAGCCAATTTGGGTCAGTAAACCAAAGGTATTTATATAGGTCTGATTTGGGTCAAATTTACCTCACATGAAGCACTCAGAACTGATCCAATGGAAATCTTAAAGTTTAACAATGTAACTTAATAAAACCTTGTAACAGCTTGAGTTGACTCCATTTTTGTTCAAATGTTGAATTCACTCTAAAACAATGGATTAAATTGACAACCAAATGAAAGCTAGTGAAATAGGAGATGCAGCTGTTTATATTCAGCATGTGAATTTTAAACCTATATTCTGTTCAGGATATGGATTTTACCTGGATTTTTTACGATCCCTTAATTTCTAGTCTCATTTGGATTAATCCAGTAAGTTAGAAACACTTGCATATCTACTCTGCAGAAACTGCATTTGTTTAGTCTGTTTTTCATCCTATAGCAAAAAAAATTCTTTAAATAAATAAAAAAGTAATCACACACACCCCAAAATGCAAGTGAGCCTTATGGGGGAAAAAAAGAATGGTTTCTTCACTTTTTTAAAATAAAAGATTAGCTTGCTTTAGGGCATCTAGATAACATGAAATCACTTCACAACCAGACAGATGAAAATATGAACTCTAGGCTAACAATAATGGCAAAAATAATTTCAAACTGAAGGGAAAATCACTTCATTTTGTGCACAATGTCTGGACATCTTCCACTGGACTTTAAATAAAAAATAGAAAACATTTTAGCAAATATAGGGCAGCACTGAGTATATGGCACTGAGAGGCATTTTTGATGTTTTTGCATTTTTGTGCAGAGAGAGCCATAAAAGGTTGCCAATGGGGTATTGTAAAACCACAGTTAACAGTGAATTTTAGATAGATGTGTCCAGTTAAAGGTGATTGAATATCAAGGGTTGAGTAGTGCTTATTATACCTGCTGTGGGAGACTTCAATTCATTATTGTAACAGAATGAAAACAGCATTGCTGCTGTCCAGGACATGCTTGTAGCATTGATTAGGTTTCTCCAAAGTCTTCTCTTAGGATGCAGAGCGCAGTCAAACATGCCCAAACATCACTCAGGGACTCTGGTTCTGTCATGTGCTCCTTGTACCTCAAACTAAAGCAGCCTTAAAACACAGGGACATGCTTTTTTATTTGAAGGCAGACAGGGCTCTAAGCCTGACTCCAGGGGCTATGCAGATGTGGCGACCTTTCTTCCAGAGAGCAGATTTTACACTCAAATTGTCATTAAAGCTCGTTTTTCCCTAGAGGTTCCCAGTCAACTTGTGTGCTCTCTCCAGAAGGGTTAAAAGTCAGAGTGGCACTATGCCCACCACGCATACTAAATTAAATGGAACATAAATAAAAAGGGGACATGACCCTCCCTCCTGGATATACACATCATCCACAACCCAACCAGATGTGGTCAGGCTTGTTCAAAACTACACAAATCCTGGGGAAACATTTCAGCCAGACTTTCACTGGATCCTGTGTCTCTAGAAATGTATCTCGGAAACAGGATATCATTCTCTCCTTTTAATTTTCAGAACCGGTAATAGCTACTGACTCAGCCTGTGTAAATCTGGAAACCCTACATCTTTCTCACACACTCTGGCTGTATCTATAAGCTTAAAAGAATTAATCTGGGAGTTAAGGAACAAAAAATAAAAAAGAAAAGAAAAGGAAAGAAAAAGTGTATCATCTATAATGCAAACAAGAACTTTCAGGAGGCCTTTAATTACCAGACTGATAGAGGAACTGTATACAGACTAGACTCAACTGAGAAAACAATTTTCCCCCCTTGCCTATGTAGGTTGCTTGAGGACAAAATGACCTTAGAAAAAAGTGACGTGATCTCTCAATCTCTTAATGCAGCTCATTTTAAGGTTAGCGCATTAATGATATTTGGAAAGGGGAAATTTCTGTAAAGCCTCAAATGAATTAGCCTAACAGCTCAGCCATCAGAGCTATTCTTGACCTATTGATACACTGTATTTTTCCCCACAGGTCTATGCGAAGAGTATGTTTCACCAAAGTAGAAGCCTTCATGCTTAATTAAGTGCTTCTGGATTTGAAATACCAATGCAAAAATCTCCATATTGCCTTTAAAAGGGTGGGATAGGAAATGAAGTCTTCAGGAACTGAAAAACAGTTGTTCATAAAAACATTTCCTTAGTTCTTCAGGAAACTCCATTATGGGGCAACCGATAATGAGGCTGGGTAAATCTAGATCATATCAAGCCTATAGATTAAAACAGCAACAATGGGTCTGAAACTGGGATATTCTCTAACATCTAAATATAAGATCTAGTTCTAGTATTTGAATTTAGCCCAATGTGTTTAGTTTTCATATGCATGTTTTTGGCAATTCTGTTATTTAAAGTGATGTTTTCTATCTGAGTAGAGATACAAACTATATGTCATAGTAGGAAGACTTGGACTGTTAACCAGATGCCCTGAGTTCTAGTCCTGACTTCAGTATTTACTGTGTGACCTTAAGAAAGTTACTTCCATTCTTTGAAAGAGTGCCATGGCGTCACAGCTCACAGCAACCTCCAACTCCTGGGCTTAGGTGATTCTCTTGCTTCAGCCTCCTGAGTAGCTGGGACTATAGGCACCCACAACAACGCTCTGCTATTTTTTGTTACAGTTTGGCCAGGGCCAGGTTTGAACCCCCCACCATTGGTATATGGGGCTGGTGCCCTACTCACTGAGCCACAGGCACTGCCCAAACTTTTTTATTTTTAACTTGTAAATTGATGCTAATAACATGTGCTTTGAGTATAGCTCACGATTGGTCTGAAATCAAAATGACCTAATTTATGTGAAAAATGTTTAGGAAGCCATTATGATTAGAGAAAGATAGTCAGATAGACAAGTAGATAGATGCTAGACCTTATTATTATTGTTATTATTATTATTATTATCAGTTTTCTATCTAGAATCTAATCTGCTCAGGATAAATAATATTCTTCTTACTATCCAGTAATGGCTTACTAGATTTGCCTTTGCCTTTTCCTCTACTCCAAGTTACCCAGAAACAGATTTTCTTATGCAGTGTAAAAATCATCCTTAATTAGGTGATTCCCAAGGGCAAGCTCATCCCCCTTGGTCCTTTGATTGAAACCTCCCCCTGCAAGGGGTTTTATCTCCACATGGCTAACAGGCCACCCTTCACAATTACCTAGTTGAAGAGGGAGATCCCATATGCTTCCTTTTAAATAAACAATCTGCTCATTGGGTTTTTTGTTTGTCTTCTTATTATTAATCACTCTATGGTCTCAACTCTGTCCCAAATCTACACTTCTAGCTTGTTTTCAGTATGAAATTTTCCTTTTATTTCCCAGTGACAAAACAAAAATTGCCATTCTTTCCCAACAATATTAAGAATAAATCAAGTTTGTTTGTTTGTTTGTTTGTTTTTAATTCTGTCCCACTAGATTGTAAGCTTAAAGGGGTAGAAGTGCTTCCTGTTCAGGTACTGAGCTTGATAACACAGGTGCTAAGATGAACCATTCCAGCCTGATCATCACGAAATCCATACAGTCTTCGCATTTACAGCTGATTTAAAAATCACTCCAAATTTCATTTTCTGATTACAGAGAAGTTAATTCAATCCTCCTAGAAAAAATGATTCTTGTGACTTTCCTGTGTCCTCAAAAGGCAATTGCATAGATGATGGACAGTGTTTAACCACTGAACACTGAAATCCTGAATGTGACTTATCTGTGTTCACATCCCCAGCTTCTCCCACAGTCTCATCAACCTCCACCTCTTCACCGTGTCTTCTTAAGATAAGTAAGTTAACAAGCATTGAGAACAGAACACACACACACATACATAAAAGGAAGGAAGGGAGGGAGGAGAAGGAAGGAAGGGAGGGAGGAGAAGGAAGGAAGGAAGGAAGGAAGGGAGGGAGGGAGGGAGGGAGGGAGGGAGGAAGGAAGGAAGGAAAGGAGGGAAGGATCATTTATTGCTGAAAACCTATTATGCCCAAGACCCTTAATATATGTGATTTCCATTCTTAACGCAAACTAGTTTTGTAGATGAGACTCAAAATGGTGAAAACTAACACATTCTCTCACTGATCAGGACATTGACCTCCTTTACCACATGTTGACTTGTGTCACCCCATTTAGAGGATACTTATTTTGATATAAATCTGCTTTGTCTGAAGCTCACCGCTGTTTACATTCTAATTCACAGTAGTTTTATGTGATCACATTATGTTTTACAATTTCTCAAAGAACTTTTACATAAATAACTACACTCATTGCTCACGGGAAACTGGAAGAATGGCATGCATCTCACCATTAAAAACACCAAGTCTTCAGGAAAAAGGATTTGCTGAGGCTATGACAGTGTGTGTAGAAAATCATGACTACACTCAAGTCTCTTGTGTTATCTTCAGAGCTCCAAAGCTTAAGGTTTCACATGTTGTTATGTAAATGCATAATAATAGTTTAAAAGTTATTAGTATGAATTTCAGTTAAAAACGTCAGAGGTTCAAAGGTCTAAATTTATTTTTTTCTAATTGAACTTAATTTTTTCATTGAAACTTCATTTCTGTCTGACTGTAGAAAACAACCTAGCCACATCTGGAAAAATGTAGTCAAACTAAATTGCTGATTGTTCATTGACACTTTAGTAAACACCTTCTGATTGTCTCTTTTCTTTCTTTGAGCTTTTTTGCTCTTTTACTTTTATTCTTTGGCCTGGCAGCCTATGTACTTTCCTGATAAGAGATGATGATATTTGGCCCAGGGCCACTGGCTCCTGCCTGTGTTGCGTCATGGTGATGTGGCTTAGAGCCTGGGCCTTGGATGCTCACTCAGACCCTGCTGCACCTGCAACTGATCCTTGAGATTCTCCCAGCTTCTAGCCACACAGTCCATCCCACACCTCCTGCATCCCTTTGGTCCTCATTCAGCTTTTAGTCATTTTTATGGACTTCTGCGGAGAAAATAGTTAAAGGGTATTCTCGGAGTTGTCTCAGACTCTTTTCCCAAGATGTCCCTCCCTTGTTTCACTGGTGTAGAGAACCACAGCCCAGGCTTGATACTAGCCCAGATTTTTCTAAGAAACAAATTGTGGGTTTCCTGTGCTACTGAAACTAGCAAATGCATGATGTATTTTTTTTATCAGATGCTCCTCTTCCATAAAAGCTCAGTATCAATTGTATTTGTTAATTACTCAATTTAACAAAAGTTTATATAATACTCATCATCTGTCTGGTGCTATTCTAAGAAATACTGCTATTATTAACATTATTTTCCAAGTAAGGATTACAAGCCAAAGAAATACTAACGATAAGTCCCCACCCAGATTCACACAACCAGTGAGCAGCAGAGCTGGAACTGGAATCTCGGCAGTTAACACTGATGGATGATAAGAGTGAGTCACATGAGGTGAATTAGCCACACCAGAGTAATGACGACCTTAACAAGATGCCATTTATCAAATGTACCCACATGGCCTCTCAGACATAAAGGACCTCACGTGGACTAGTGTTTCGTGCTCATCCGGACTATTCCATGTCCCTAAAAGCCTGTCCTTATGGGCATAACTATATGCACATGTCAAGAGATGCAGATGGCTTTCTCACAGTGGGAAATGTTGAATCTAATATGTTCTAAAATATAGCAATATCAAGGCCACATGTGTATTCTAATAATAAATATTTTATATTTAATTTCAACATAGTCATATAGGTGGTCATGGTAAACACAGTTCTTATATATATTTTACTCATATTATTATTGGCAGAGTTTTAAACAAAAATACTAAGAGTATTTCAGTTCATAGATTTGAAATTTTCATTAAATTATTTTTCTTTAATATCTTAGATACAATCAGTGTTTCATTACTTTAAAATGTTATTTTGTGAAATTGAGCTTGGAGTCATAGATGCTTCTTGCAATTAAATACCTTTTCCTGACATATTAAGTAATTTTTTAAGGAAATCAAAACCAAAATGCTAGCAATAAGCTTAAATATGAAAAATCATCCATTATGATACATTAAATAACAGGGAACTACATCTTCTTGCCAAGATAACATGACAACAGGGCTAGAGTGACATTTTACACAAAATAACTAAAAAAACAGACAATAGTTTTCAAAACACTGGATATTAAGCAAAAACAACACGATCTTTGAGACACAGGAAACAAATAAGGCTAGACAGCTCCAGCTCACTGGCTTGAGACAGCTTCTGGCCAACAGTGCAGAACAGGGAGCCCAAAAGAAACTCAGCAGAGGTGAAATTATGGAACCAAGAGTCCAGGGAGATTAAGGAGCTAAAATACCAGAAGGATGAGAATTGAAAAGAGAGAACCCTGGAGATCTTCAGAGAAAGTGCCTCCTGTATTCCCTTGAGCACCGAGCAATACAAGTATAATAGGAAATCACTTGGGGCCAGAGAAGGGAATGATAGTGAGAGAAGAGGTGATAGTGGTCAGCAGCAGGTGCCAGGGAACCATTAAAATTCACCCAGCAGGGTGTACAGTAACTAGTAGGGTCTTGCCTCAGTGGTGAGGATCCTTAAACTTTGCATTATTTGGGTATTGCTTAATAAAAGATAAAAGCTAGACCCCAAAAGATCAAACTATTAAATACTTCTCAGTAATGTAACTGTCTCGTAATAGACTTAAAGGAATACGAAAATACACAGCACTCAACAAGGTAAAATTAGTTATGTCTGCAATGTAAAAAAAAAAAATAATAACAGTCATGTAAGAAAGCAGGAAAATAAAACTCATAAAGAGTTTTATTAATATCTAATGCAGATGTTAAAATTAGTAGAAGAGGATATCAAGAGAGTTTATTACAACTATATTCTATAACAAGCTAAGTAGAAATGTGAGACCTGAATCAAACTTATAAAGATTGAAAAGTATTGGGATGTTGAGAAGAGGGAGAGGAGAAGACACCTGTGCACTGCTCTTGAGGAGAGAACCCAGAATGTCAGGCAGACGCCCCTTGACTGATGGCTCTTCTTGGAAGGAGCACTGTATAACTGTAAAGAGGCAATGAGGAATTTCATAGTGAAATTGAAGTTGACAGGGTGATTCATTTGGCAAGACTAAAGAGAATTTGGGGAGCCATCCACACATAAGGAAAGTCATCAGAGAGCCTTGGGACCCGGGCTCATTTCACAGACATTCTGGCCCAAGGTGTGAGGGGGCCTCCACCACCACCACAGACCTTGGACTCATTGTGGAGCTGCCTAGAGTCTGTGCAGAGGTATTGTACCTGAGAGTGGGCACAGCAGGATTTGGTGGCTACTAATCCTGTGTTTCTGCAATTGATCCCATTCTGAGCACCCAGGTAGAGGGTACCAGGTGTGCATGAGGTTGGCTTTGCAATAGAAGCTTTTACTTAGTCACTGCTGGGTGGAGGGGAGAACTAGCAGAGTGGATGCTCTCCAGTGCTGCACCTGTGACTGTGGTGAGCACCTCTCCTGTCCCCCCCATGCAGGATCTGAACAGGTGCCATAGATACCACCCCAGAAGCCTTGCAGGGACTGCCTCAGTGGGACCAGGGCAGGAAGAAGCCCAGGAACCCATCTGCTCCAGCTCACAACCCCACCTCCTGCAGCCCCACAGCTGTTGCCCCCCCAAATGTGGCTCCACATCAGAGAATCTTGTACTGTTGAGCCATCCTCAGACTGTGTGGCTTGGCATGCTACCTGATGAGTCTCCACCCTGAAGTCCCCACACCAGCAAATTTGCCCCCTTGGCTGAACCTGTGTGGTTACCACACTTTGGCTTTTTCCCTGCCTCTGGGTCCTCAGAATTACCCTGAGATCCAACACTTCACCATGGACCCCCACCATTGAGCCGACATTATATCTGGACCTACTTCAAGCAAATGCTCACATCCTGAACTCTCATGGCCACTGGCTAGATAGCCTCACTCAACTGCCTCTGTCATTTCTCAGGGAGAGTCTGGGCATAACAATCCACCTAAATGCTAGCCTGTGTGGAGAAGGTCTCACCCAACCCCCAACTCAAGCTTCCAACAATGATCTGGGGAACAACCCACTACTCTTTATAAAGATTATCCAGCATGAGATTTAACTGTGACCATCACAGGGGAAAGGGGACGGAACAGAATAGCTGGTGTACAAGCTTTCAGTGTGTCCATCCCACCCCTGCTGGGTCATCATTCAAGAATAGAACACAAATGTGCCATCAAGGGACCTCCAATTTGACTAAGAAGGAGAGTTCTCAGCAAAGGAAGGCAGGTTACTTATCAGCTCTGAGCCGAGAGAAATCAGCAAAAGAACTCTGGCAGCATGAAAACAAAACAAACAGAACAGTTTGACATTCCCAAGGGATCACACTGGATATAGAGTAGTGAATCTTAACCAAAAAGAAATTATCAAAATGTCAGAAATGGAATTTAATATGGATAGTGAATAACATGAATATCATTGAAGATAACGTTGAAAAACAAAAGGAAGTCAAAAAATTCAGGATATGAATTTTTAAAAAAGGAAAAAAATTGCTAGACAACATAAGAAAGGATATGAAGGAGCTCAAAAATATGAAAAAAAAAAAAGGTCATTTAGGACTTTCAAAATACAACAGAAATCTTCAACAAAGAAAACAGAGAATCTCAGAACTTGAAGACATGGCTCTCAAGCTATCCCAGTCACTCACAGATACAGAAAAGAGAATAAAGAAGAGTGAAAAAATCACTCAGAGAAATAGGGACTGTGAAATAAATTAAAATGTGAATTATAGGTGCCTGAACAAAGGAGGGAAAAGAAGAAACAGCAAAGAGCTTGGAACATCTATTGAAGGTAATTATTGAGGAAAACTTCCTAATATTGCCAGGGATTCAGAGACAAGATGGTCATCAAACACCAGAAAGATTCACAGGAAATGAGAAATATACTAATTGACCTGGCCAAAGTCAAAATAAAGTGGGAGACAATTCTATAAGCACTAAGACAGAAGCAACAAAAACCTACAAAAGAAAACTCATCAAACTAGCATCAGACTTCTCAGCAGAGACCCAAGAAACTAGAAGGGATTGAGGTCCTGTCTGCAATCTTCTTAAACAGAACAAGAGGCAGCCCCAAATCTCGTATCCTCCCAAACTAGGTTTCATAAGCAACAGAGAAATAGGCTCGGCGCCTGTGGCTCAATGGGCTAAGGCACCAGCCACGTACATCTGAGCTGGCGGGTTCGAGTCCAGCCAGGGTCCGCCAAACAACAATGACAGCTGCAATCGCCCCCCCCCCAAAATGGCTGGGCATTGTGGTGGGCGCCTGTAGGCCCAGCTACTTGGGAGGTGAAGGCAGGAGACTCGCTTGAGCCCAGGAATTGGAGGTTGCTGTGAGCTGTGATGCCACAGCACTCTATCCATGGTGACAGCTTGAGGCTCTGTCTCAAAAAAAAAAAAAAAAAAAAGCAACAGAGAAATAAAAACTTTTCCAGACAAAGAAACACTGGGGGAATCAGACTCACCTTATGGGAAAACTCAAAACAGCATTATACATAGATTAGCAAAATAGGTAGTCATCAGCATAAAATCAGTCAAAAGGTAAAGCTCACAGCTCATTTAAAAAAACAGCACAAAGTAAAAGCAATAAGGTAGTACCCAATATGATGAACAGAAGATCAACCCACCTGTCAATTCTGCCATTCAATGTAAATAGTCTGAATGTTTCAATCAAAAGCTATGTACTGGTAGAATGGGTGGACACACACAACCCAAATGTCTGCTTTCTCCAGAAAACACAATTAACTCACATAGGACTCACAAAGACCAGAGGAAAAGCAGTGAAAAAAATATGCATGCAAACAAAAACAAAGAGTAGGGATAGCCATTTTTATATGAGAAAAACTGACTTTTTCTGATTCTCAATTAAAAAAAGATGGCAAAAAAGACATAAATGGGCAATATATAATTGATAAGGGAGTAATTTAAGAAGGAGACACAAAAAGTTATGAATTAATACATTTTGCAGTAATTTGGATAGAACTGGGGACCATTGTCCTAAGTGAAGTATCTCAGGAGTGGAAAAAACAAACACCACATATATTCTCTAATAATTTGGAACTAACCATTGGACAAGTACAATTCATTAGAAATCAAAAAAGGTGGAAGTGGGAGGCAGGGAAAGGTAAAAACCTATCTAATAGGGACAATGAACATTATTCATATGATGGGCACACTAACAACCCTGTTTTGGGCATTAGCGAAGCTATTTATGTAACAAAGAATTTGTATCCCCTTAATACTTTGAAATAAAAAATATTAAAAAAATAATTAAAAAATAAACAAAAGATCAGTGAGCTATGGGTCAACTTCAGGTCACCTCACTTGCATGTAATTAGAGTTCCCAAGGAGAGGCAAGAACAGATTATATTAAGTGTTGGCAATAATATGTAGGAACTGAAATTTTCACACACTGTGGGAATCTAAAATAGTTTGATTGCTTTGGAAGGCAATTTGATAATGTAACAAAAAGTAAAATAGATAACTACCACTCTTAGGTATTTGTATGAGGGAAATAAAAGTTTATGTCAGCACAAATGTTTGTATAAGCTTTGTTGTTAACAGCCCCCAAAATGAGATTGGAAATGACCAAAATATTCATCAACATATAAATGAGTAATGAAATCTTGATATATCAATATGGAATACTACTTACCCATAAAAAGAAATTAAATATTCCTTCACATTAAAACATGAATGAATCAATATAATGATTCCAATGAAAGAAGCTAAATTAGCACATGCTATACAATTACATTTATATAAAAAAATGAAAGAAATGTAAACCAACTCCTAGTGACAGAAAGCAGATCTGTGGTTTTCTGGGGACAATGTGGGGGTCAGGGAAAGTTGATAGGAAGGGATTACCAGAAGATACAGGAAAAATTTGAAATGCGATGGAAATGTTCATCATATTGATTATGGCAATGGGTTGATGAGTGTACACATTGTGGACAGCAAAGTCACTTCCACAAGATTGGTGAGAATCTGTCACGTGAGCATAGGCTTCTCATGAAGTTTTTCTTCCTCTCATCTCTCCTTCCTCCTGCTCGTTTTCCACCTTGCTCCCCCAGCTTCTGCAGTAAAGATCTGATCTGCCCATCCCACTCTAATAGCTTCCATGATTTTTCAGTGTCTGAGTTCTTCTTTGGCTTGTGTGTATCATTATTTTCCATGCTACTGCCTACATACTCCAAGTTTTAGATATGAGAACTTAAAAATAATTTTCTTTTATTTATAAGTACATATGCATCAATATTCTTCTCTATGTTTTTTTCAAGATCACTGCTCTGGAGCGCAGAGTGGAGAAGAGTAAGAAGGAACGAAGTGCAACTATGGTGTTAACTCCTGAGACAGATGATGGTGGCTGGAGGCAACATGATGGCAGTGAGAACTCGGGAGTGCTTTGAGGACTGTTTCCTCTGCTTTTTGACCCAAAACTTTCCTAAATGCTATCCTGAGCCTTACAGCAACAAGCGCCATTTCTAAGTCCCTTCCACCTTCCCAAGACAGATTCTTTTTTCTTCCATGTTCCCTTGTCGCTCCGTACATACTGCTGACACAGACTCTGCCCCAGTTCAGAGTAATTGTGTTACTGCTCTTTATTTTCTAAGACCTTCTCAGAAGCTGGCATAGTACTACTCAGTACACTGGTCTGGGTCCTCTCAGGAAAACCTGTCACTCTTGAAAGGGGTAACTGAGGAGAGTTTAACCATGGGACTCCTCGCAAGGTATGGAGAGACTTACTAGTGCATGAGCGGGGACAGCGGGCACCCTGGGCGAGGCAACACGCCTGTTAAGAAGCTGTTCGCAAAAGAGGTAAAGTCTCCATCTTTCTTTAAGGCTGCATAGTATTCCATGGTATACATGTACCACAATTTATTAATCCATTCGTGGGTCGATGGGCTTTTGGGCTTCTTCCACGACTTATGAAACTCTAAGAAAAGAAACAGCTGAAAATGTCAACAAATGGAAAAATATACCATGCTCATGGCTGGGAAGAATCAACATTGTTAAAATGTCCATATTGCCCAAAGCAATATACAATTTCAATGCAATTCCTATTAAAGTTCCA